>KN498241.1:0-20657 GCA_000787155.1 Scartelaos histophorus | reverse complement strand
CAGCAGGAGGAATTTTGCTTTAAAAAAAAACAGAGGCAGATTTGTCCCTCTCTGTCACAGTGGGAGTCCTGTCACAGTGCAGACAGATCAGTGAATGGTGGAGTATACGAGCTCCAAGCGACTGTGCAGGATGAGAGGGGGTCTGACCCGCTGTCTCTTCACATAAGAGCTGCTGCATTCACTCTATATCTGCTATAACACACACAGGAATATATATGCATATGCTGGGTGTGTTGTTGGAATATTACGCACGCCTATTTCCAACTGTAAATGTTCGATATTGCACAAAAATAGAGATTTAAGCTATGTTGAAATGTTGTTACCACATCAAAAACATAACCTGTCTACATGTCCAAACTCAAAATTCCACCTTGTGATGTCATGAAGCAGTAATATTCATGTTAATAGCTACATTTTACTTTTTTAAGATTGGAAATTCAAGGGCTGAAACTATACAAATGATTTGAGTGAAGGTGTATGGAGTTAAAAAACAAATAAACAGTGAAGCACTTCCCTTATTACCACATGGCATCACAAGGAGTGTATTCTGCCTCAAGAACTCAGCCTAAATATACAGGATAGAATGTAACAAAACTCCTAGCATGTATTTGATAAGAAAAAAACATTATAACGTAGATCAGAAAACAGAATAATACAGGCCCTTTAAAGCCAATATGCAAAATTTCCTGGGGTTGTCTCTAAAACTAGGGATGGACAGCAGGGACAAAATTGTTTAAAAACCTTTGTGCCTCTAAATAATAATCATGTGCATTTACACGTCTCAAACGAACCTGCTTTAGGGCATACAAGCAAAAACAGGTCCGTTATAATTGAGTGTCACTATATCCCCACATGACAGAGTAATCATGTGCAAACACACACATCATCACATTGATTTACATGCATTTCCTCAAGAGTGATCCTAACTTTAACCATATCACTGGGTAACCTAAACATATTTAAACACAATTTTAAATCATGTAGCTGATGGAGGCAGGACCCCCATGAAGATCGTGTTTATACAGATTCTAGTCCAGACTCTTTGCTTCGGGCATTGTTCCATCTCAGTAAGCAGAGGCGGGACCAAGGCCATACCGTGCTCCAGCCCACAGAGCAGGATGCACAGCAGGTACGAGCTAACAGTTAGCTCCCGGTTACTCCACATCGCACACAGGCGACAGGGATGTGCTTCAGCCGTACCAAGGAAATGGAACGAGCCAGGCTTATGTCATCAGAATGGACTCAATTATGTCTACTGTCAGCCCACGCTCAGCTACTGTCTGTCAGCCACTCCACAGAAGCACACTGTTGCACAAGTTACACACGGAATATATTGAAAAATGAAGGATTATTTCAAGATTGGATTAAAAAAAATACAGACATTTAGTTTTGTAAAGCACATATAGAAGTTGTCAGTCCACCACTACTTGCATATTATCTTTGGGTGCTTGGGTAGTGTGACAATGGCTGGATTGAACAGTTTACCTTATGGTTAGTGGGTAATACAGTGTGCACTGCCATGAATCTGGCCATACGATATGTATGAGCATCACAATATCCCTCATGATTCAATATATCAAGATACTAAAACAAAGGACGATATGTTGTGATTTATCAATAATTACATATAATATCATGGTTAAGTCTCATTCGCAAGTATTGATGAAATACAATTTATTTTATTTTAAATCATAAGAACAGTAAATTGAGCTTGAAACATAACATTTAAAAATTGGTTGAGATGCATTTTGAATATATATGAGAATCGCGTAATGAAATATCCTGATATATCACTGAATCAATATTTTCTTACACCCCTAATGGGTAAAACTCACCATTAACTCTTTTAATGTTAACAGTCTAGTGATTATTTATGTTTTCATTTGTTTGTATTGTGATTTTAATGCATTATTCTGTAAAGCACTTTGTCTACGAAATGTTGTATACAAATAAATTAGTCTTGCCTTGTCTATCTGTGCCTTTTTCAAGGACATGTTGTGACCGTTGTAGACAGTGTTAAATATATATCAGTATATGCACAGTGAGGCGTTGGAATCTGACAAGGTTTAACAGTGTGAGGAGGTGTTCTGTTCACTGTCTTAATAAACAACTCAATGAACCATGAAATGTGCTACTCACTGAACAACTTCAATTAGCTACAACTTTATGAAGCGCCAGGAACTGAGAGCAGCGTGTACTCTGGTAAAGCACAGTCAGTTTATAAACATGCATTTTGTCTTTTATTTCAAGTGACACTATTTTTGTATAGATTTGTTTTTGCTCCTTATCCTAAAGGCTGATGCCACATGTACCTCACAGAACCCTTGAGGAGTGACTTGTTTAGAAGAGCTACACACACTTTCTGGTAACAATAAAAAACATTTTTGTTGTCTTTATGTTCCTCATATTTGTCTCATATTTGTCTTATATTATGCAAAACTGACTCTTGTTGCGCATGCTACCTCCTCAAAAGCAAACCTGTAGTTTTCTTTCATTCAGACATATTGAGTAAACCTTTATTATTGGTCTGTCTAAATCTCCAAAGCTTAAAATGCTCTGTTCCACTCTGTGATGTCATGTAGTTTTCAAATTAACAAATTATCCAAATGATTCTAATGAGGACATATGGAGTATAAAAACACAGTTCCTGTATTACTGCATCACGAGGTGGAACAGTATTTTTAGTTTGAGTGAAGAACTCAGCTGAAATGTACAGGATTTGTGTCTTAAACATGTGTGAATGAAACAAAATATGTATTTTTTTGAGGAGGAAGCAACATTATGACATAGATCAGAAAACAGTGTAATATGGGCCCTTAACATGTCAATTCTCTCTCAGCTCTATTTTCTAAATTTGACTAGGATCACATGAAAATTAAGAAATGTTCAATATGTGGTTGTTACCATATACTGATGTGAATAAAGTCAAACGTTTCTTCACAGGGTTTTATTTTGAACAAGGCTCTTATGTTACTAATGCCTAATCGATTGGTTGGTGGGGTGGTTGTCCTGCCACAACAGCCCACTGAAAATACACTGGAGCCTACAGAAGGCAGAAGCTCTGTTCATTAACACTAAGGGTCTACATGTTTTGCAGTATTTGCCTCAAGATGTGGGAACTTAAGTCAAACAATCTACTTTCTGTAAAAAGATGCGAAAACACATGCAAAATAATCTCACATTAAACCTTAACAGAATGGGATTTGATCACAAGTGTTGGTGGGAACAAAATGAATGGACACACTTAAAGATAAGCCCTGTTGCCAATAATAGCTCATTAGCATAGAGATGATAAAAGCACTTTAAGACTCAGAGTCATTTGTGCTCATTCATCACTGGGGTATTAATGACCAACTGTGATTATGGCGCTCATCAACTCCAGTGTAAAATGTGTTTAGCAGGTTTCACGTTTTACCTTCAACCTAAACCACTAAAGCAGCTCTGGATGAGCTCTTATAAAAGAAATCATTGAAAAAGCATGTGGATGTGGGAGACCTCTGCCACTTCACCGCATTCACACACTCACAAACCAGAGAACACAACACCGATGGTAAGGTGGGGAAAATGTCTTGCCCAAAGAGCAGCGGCGGAGCATAACGGTGGGGAAAATGTCTTGCCCAAAGAGCATAAAAAAGTAAAAGCAGTAATGTACTATACTAAATTATAACATTATATACAAATTTGGGGTTTCCGTACTTTACTTAGGAATATTTTAAAGTGGATTTCTTAAATATGTACATTTTACTACATCTGACAGCAGCAGTATCTGTACATTTTTTTACTAGACTGAAAAAGTTAAAGTATTTTTATTACTGCGTGAGACCTACTAAAAAGCCTTGAAGATGTATTTGTAACATGTTAGTTGTTTGAAAATGTACAAAGAAAAACAGCTATGGGAAAAAAAAAGATTCAATTGTTTCTGGTGCACAAAATTCAGCACAAATCTTTATCAAAATCACCATATTTGAACATTTAAAAGGCCTCAAAATGTGTGCAAAATACTTTTACTCTGGAGTTAAATGTCTAAATACTAAGTAAATACTTGTACTTAAGTGGATTTTTTACATGTGAAACTTGGGTGTTTCTTTGTGCTGGTATCTGCACTTTGAGTAGCACAAATTGAGTACTTGTTCCACCACTGCCAAAGACACAATGGGAAAATGCACTGTCCGGAACTGGGATTGAACCACCCACCATTACCATCTGACCTGGGCTCAAACTCCAAGTAAAAGCTATTACCATTAAGCTATAGCCACTATAGATTTTATGTACTTACTAAATCACCTTTTATGACTGAAATTGTGATTTTCATTGTTAGCCAAGACTACACTACGAGCGAGAACATTTTCAAGTATATTTCATCGAAGAACTGCTCTATTTTGCTCATTTGTTTGTGTCTTAAGGGTATCAATTGTGCTAAATTGTGATTGCCAGTTTGTGTGGCACCCTTCCTGCTGGCCAAAACCTCCTTCATCTGATTGTCTCTAATTATACTCACGTTCCCAACCTAATCTCCACAAACACATTTCACACAATCATTTATGTCGGAGTGCCCAAATGTTGTTTTCAGCCGATAACATCTATTTCCATGAATTTAAAACGTCCCAATCCGCAGCAGGGGGGGGGGGATCTACGGTATCAACCTGTTTATCTCACTTCTTGCTAAATCCTTCCACCGGCTCAGAGCGAGTCGGTATACCACAGTACTTTTTTCCAAACACAGTATTTTGAAGTGGGTGACCCAAGCCGGTGCAATGATATGTTTTAGGAGCTCGACTTTGGCGGGTGAAAATCCAGATTCTTGGCAGTGGTCTGGGACTGGGGTTTGGAGTTGGCCCATATACAAGCGCTGAGCTGCAAAAGGGATCCCAGACCTGATTATACATTAACCACATGTAGTAATGACACGGCACTAAACGCCCTGGCAAGACTTAAGAACAACACTTTGGAGCTGCTGATACAGAGCAATACATGTGGGATTACACAGATTATAGATCTATTTAAACCTGGTATTATACTCTGTTCTCTACTATATGTGTCCACGTATTTAAATCGCCCGTATTACGCCATTTTCTGAGCTTTGTTATAACATAGTTACCTCATCTAAAACAAATCTGAAGTCGTGTTTTGTTTCATTCACACATGTTTAACACACAAACGTATTTAGGATTTGGTTTTTCTCTAATACATTAAGTCCTGGCTTTTAAAATCTGTATAACTTCACTAAAATCTTCTACTGTACAAAACATAAACTCTTTACTTACTTACTCTCCTACTCTTAACTTAAAACTTAAAAACTTACTTTTATTCTCTGGCTTTTAACACCACATGAGTTGTGTGGTCCTCTGTGTCTTTTATTTATTTATTTTTTATGTCTTTTATGGGTTTTTATTTATTTTATTGCTATCTTATGGCTTTGCTCTTATTTGATTTTACTGGTTTATTCTTTTAGGACTAATATGTTTTAATCTGTGTTTAATGAGTATTTATTTTATTATTATATTATTATTGTTGCTTTTAGTTTGTATTTGTGCAGCACTTTGGAAACTGTTATTTATGAAATGTGCTATAGAAATAAAGTGGATTGGATTGGATAAAAAAACACTTAACTTCATAACATCACAAAGTGGAACAGAACAGTTTTAGTTTTGGTGACATAGACGGACTAATAATTCAGGATTACTCAAATAAAACACAAGTCCAGGAATGTTTTAGGGAGATAGCATTGTAACATAACTTAAAGATCAAGATTTTTCATCATATAGGACCTTGTTTGGTAGATTGTTTGGTATTGGATAATAATCAAAGCACTACTACTAATATGTTATTGACTAAAGATATTTGTAGTTGACTAAAAGGCTCTCCTGCAGATCAATTAGTCAACTAAAAAGCAACACTCTGACCCAAACCACACTCATAAGACTACAAGTGTGTTTGGGGAAAAAACAAACATTAATTCAGAAAAAAAATGAATTTACAATGTACTTTTACATATAACAAATAGCAACTCACTTCAACTTCAGCTACTCACTCACTGACTTCTGTTGCTGTGCCTACATACATCAACTAAACGACTTAAGGATTATAGCTCTACTAGTATATGTCACATTTTAAGGGACGACTTTTCAAGCAAATACAAAGCTATAATAATAATGGATTAGAATGATTTGTTGGCACGTGCCATTTTGCAATCACTCACACATAACATTCATGTAAAGGCAAGGGGTTATTTAAAGGTGCACATTTCTGATGGAGTACACACTACTCGCTTGTCTCCGTGGAGATATTAGTGCTTCGTTTAGTTGTTCCACAGTAAATATTTCTTTATTTATCATTTCATTTATTCAGTGACAGGTGTATTTTTACTCAAAACAGCCTTAAAAAGATGCACTGTTTCTCTAAGCAGGGTTTCCCTTTGCACAAATCTGACTTATAACTTAGATAAGTGATCTATAAGTGATAGATAAGTGAAATACCTTACTATAGGACACAATTAGCAGAGCAATAACATCTCCATGGAAACAAGAAGGTAATAAAACATGTTACAAAGTGCACCTACATTACTCAAAATTGTCTTATGAGCTTTTAGCAATGTTCAAATGTTGTTACCTCATTAAAACACGCCTGGAGTTGTGTTTTGTTTCATTTACACACGCTTGAAAAACCCTTTATGAGTCTGTCTACATCTTTTTTGACGTCACGTAAGTTACCTCATTAAAACACGCCTGGAGTTGCGTTTGTTTCATTTAGTAACCCTTTATGAATCTGTCTACATCTTTTTTGACACCACATAATAGTAGTTTTCAAGTTAACAGATGCATTTTACCTTTTGTTTAGTAAAGTTTGGCAATTCCAGGACTGAAATCACCCAAATGATTCTAATGAAAGTGTGTGGAAATTGAAAACAGTGGAGAGCTTAGTGTATTCGGCCAAATGATTCTAGTGAAAGTGTGTGGAAATTGAAAAAACAGTGGAGAGCTTAGTGTATTCGTGAATCAGTTTGAAATAAATATGCATGATTTGTGTGTTAAAATGTATGAATTACACAAAACACAGATATTTTGTATACAGACTGCTCATCTTATACCCGCCATGACACCCCCACTCATTGCACATTGCACAAAAGCACAGAAATGGCCTTTACGCTACAGAAAGCGGCCGTCACAGAGCTATAGTTAAACGTCCACACACTTGTGAACCTGTTGTCTCCTGCTCCATCTGCTGCGTCACTTCTCCCAGCACACACACAGTACACTCTGATCCAGGAGCGAGACCCTGTTTTGTCACATGCCCTCATCTGTCCACCTCCTCAGACCCTTTTTACCTCCGCACTTCTCTCGGTTTCTCCGCTCGCCGGTGCCTCCGCCCGCCCGCCTGTCACCCACTTGACGAATGTGTTCCTTAAAAGTACAGCACATAGTTGTCGCTGATGCACATGAGGCCCGTCTAAAGGTTGCAGGTGAACCGTGACTACGCTGTGGAAATTGACAGGTAGAAGTGGCGCCGGCTTCCATACCCGATTTCTCCTGTTTTTAAAGCGTGAGAAAGCAAAGTTAAACTGTTAAAACTGCTGTGGTGACAGTTCAAGTGCTTTAAAGGGCCCATATCTCGCTATTTTCTAATCTGAGTTATAATGTTTCCTCATCACAAACACACTTGGACCTTTAGCGTTCTTCTTTCAAACAGATAACGCTCTGTTCCACCTTGTGATGTCATATACAAGAAGTGCTCCACTGTGTTTTTAAACCACACACACCTACACTAGAATAATTTGGATAATTTCAGACCTGGAATTGCTAATCTCAACTGAGCAAAAGGTAGCTGTTAACAGGGAAACTACCACTGCATGACATCATAAGGTGGAACACAGCACTTTTTAGCTTTGGAGATGTAGACAGAGTAATAATAAAGGGTTACTCATGTGTAAATGAAACAAAATAACTCCAGGTATGGATGAGGTAACAAATGAATTGTTGGGGATTTTACTATCTACCGGTAGTCCTTTTTCAGATAACATGGATAAAAGTGCTTAGTTACACTTTGTCACATTTCTGGTGGAGGGTTTGTCACCTGCTTGTCTCTGTGGAGATGTCATTGTTTTGACACTATGGTATTAGGATGGGGACAAGTTCAGATCGACTGTGAAGAGGTGACACAGCTAAAGATTGCATGTTTTTCAAGGTATTTTTGAGCAGTAAAACACACCTGTAACTGAACTCATCTAAGACAGACAAGTTTAATGCCAAACTGTGGAACTTTGCAGACCAGACCTAACTTTTTGCCTGGAAAACCATAAGGATATGTCTCTGTATTGGTTATACAGATCAGCCGCTGGTACAGTGCTGAGTCTGGATTCTTCCAGGCAACTTTAACATCTCTATAACATAACGAATCAAAATCAAATCAAAATGAAAGTTGTAATCATGGAAATTTGGTCCAGCATACAGTACACGATTACACACAGGGATGCACCAGTACAGGTTTTACCTACATATCCTATATTAACAAAAACATTTGTCATGTTTGAATTTGAGTTAGGGATGTACCGATGATGATACTAGTATTGAATATCAGTGTCATTCCAGGAAAATTTGCAATATTGATATCTGCTCCTTCATATAGAACTTTAATCAATACAAAGCTGTTCAGTAGTTACTCACAGGACACGTAACAGTTACATAACACAATCGGAGCAATTTTGTAACAGCTTAACTGTATTTTGAGAGGAAAAAAAAGCTATTTTCAATCCCTACAGTGGTATCGGTTAATATCTGATATATATATCTGAGATTTAAAGACACAGTATTGATATCAGTATCAAAACTGAAAAAACTCTATCACTCTACTTCAGGAAAACAAAATAATGGGGCATTGCCCCTTGAGTTAAGTTAATGCGAGATGAAGAAACTGTTTTATTCCCCGAAGACAATGAACCAAGAGGGCTCAAAGCTGCAGCTAAATGTGGGCATCGCTGAGGGGAGATACATTTGTTTTTCAGAGGATTTTTCGGGACAACTCATGATGGCTCTTATCGTGCGTGGTCTCTTTTTGGCAGCTGGCAGCATCTCCGGTGGGCAATGATTTTACGGCAAAAAGAAAGTCTACTGCAGTGAGATTAGTGTTCTGTCAAATTTGAACTAAAAGACCAATTCATTCACATTAGCGTTCCCAAATGGTAAAATATGAACTGCAAGATTGATTTTGGCAACTGGCAATCCATTGACTAAATAAATGCAATATCAAAGTTAGATTACAAAACATTACAAAGTGTAGGGTTTTATTTAAAAGGTCTGTACCTGATTTTTTTCCCCATGTATTTGAGGAAAAGTAGTCATTATATAAGCAAATACACTGCTCTGACCTCTGAACATTGTGAAAAGAGCTTATAAACTTGCTGTGAATATGCATAAGGTAACTAAATGACTACTGCAAACTGTTTAAAATGAACTAGTTTTGCTTTTTACATTTTAAATTTGCACGATACATACCAAAGAGATTTATTTTTTTTAACTTTACTGTTTATTTTGTGGCTTTCCTCTTGCAATCATGTGTTTTCTAAGAGCAGTCATTTGCACATTGAGTACACAAGAGTAGACTTCCCTTGTGAAATTATTGTAAAAAAATAGAACTTTTGCCATTTTGTACATGCTGTTTCAGGAAGAAAAAAAAAAGTACACCCTGAATATTGTCAAGAATCCACAAAGTACCTTACCTTTTTATTGTCTCATTCTGGACGTGCTTTTCCTCCCGGGCCTAATTCCACAGAGCTGGTCCGTCATGCGAGCACATTTCTCCACCTAAAACAAAACAGAAAATGTGGTGGATAAGTCATCGCAACATTTCTAGGACGGCTCTATGACGGGTCCAGGCTCCATGTGTTCCTGCTGTGATGCTGGCTCCCTTTGGTGCAATCACTGGTGGCAGAGAAGTGGCAAGTGACGAAAACAAGCTCAAACACAAGAGAAACTACAATACTACAGTAAAGGGTTTGACGGAACAGTGCGGCTCTATCTCGCAATGCTAAACCTGAACATTAGTGCAGCAAATCACTTCAGCAAGATTTATTTATCAACCCCTTGTAGCCAAACAGCAGAGGTTAGAGCATTCGTCTGTGCGTACTGTCCTTGAGCAAGACACTTTGGCAATTTTGGTTATGTATGAACATGGTGAGTAATTGGCGCTGGTCATTTTTGATGTATCTCATAGCTTCACACAAACAAATGTTGATCTGGTCTTGCAAGTCTTACATGTATTAGTCATTGTGCATCAAACAGCAGCGGTGGTTTCAGAAATAGCACAGGAGCAGGAGGAGATGTGTGGAGAATTCTTTGCCATCAGGAAAGACAGACGAGAGAAAGGGTGGAAATTCATTTTAAGCCTATTTGCATTTCTTTAAAAGTGTGTGTTAATTCCTGGAGGTGTTTCCGCGTGGAGTGAAGCCAGGCTTTCTCAGGGCAATGACTCACTCAGATGAAGTGCTTCCCTTAAGAGCATCCTCGTCGACTTACGCAGGATTTCAGTTTATAATAACAAGCTTATGTAACAGTTACATCTACAGAGCTTTGATAAAGAAATCTAAACAAAAATATTGTTAAGCATCCAAAAGTGCAGTTTTGAACAGTGTGAGGCCCTGGGCAGATGGTGGTCTGTCCAGAACACACCAGGCGGGACAAGAGGCTGGCACGAGCAACACAAAACAAGCCAGAGGGAGGGCATCCAGCCTCCTGGAGACACTTCACACGACAAGAGTAGGACCCACAGCCAAATAACATATATGTTTGGATGTTTTTCTAATGCAACTGAAGCTACAACTTTAAAATAGTATGTCCAAAGTGTGAATAAACTTCAAAAAGTTAGAGTTATAAGAGTTATATTTTGAACATTTCACAGAGTATGTGTCCAGTTGAGTAAAAAACTCCAAAAATACTTAAGCTATTTCTGAAAACACTAAAGGTTTGAAGTGCAATGATTGAAGCATTAGTCTGGACATAAATAGGTCCTAGTTTGAGCAGCTCATCTTGGCAGAAAGTGATACTTGTGGTTACTTATAATTCTAAGTTCAATCTTGCTCTATATTTCCATTATTTATTTCACCTACTGTAATTTTACAAGTGTTTAGCCCCCGTGAGATGTAATGATGCAGAAAATGTGTTATAATCTCTGTGTCACACGAGGTGAACTCTCCAATGTAAACATGTCGACAAGAGTAGAATAATGTAATGCTATCAGGAGAGATGAAAGTGTCTGGAAATAAACTGTTTTGGAGTCCACAGTGAGAAAGTGGTAACAACTTGAGTAACAGATGAGATTTCCCATCCCTCTGCTGTGTCCTTTCCTCTCTGTCAATCATGCCACCTCTGCAGGGGAGAATTTCAATTTCACACTTGGCTGGGGTGCAGAACACACACAGCACTTAAACACAGGCGCTGTCCGCAGAACGGATCAACATATGTATTCATAAACAACCCAAGGAGCAGAGCCAATGAGCACCAGCTGCTAATACATGCTGGCAATTACTAAAGGGCTTTCAGCAAACTTACTTTAGCTTATCTTAAAGGTACGCCACCTGATTTTTAGTGCCTCAAAAAACAAGAGATTCATTTTAAATTGTAGAGGTCCAAACCAATGGATTCCAAGTATCCCAATTACTAACAACCACTAGAATGCTAACAGTGCATTATTTTGGTCCTAGAAGCTGCTTTTACAATATAACTAACTACTGGGTCAAATTTGACAGTATTACTTGAAAAAACAAGTGAGATCTGTGGAGAGATAAAGAAAATATTATTTAAATGCAAGTTGTATGGGTTTAATGCCATGCTATGGAGCTTTTCAGGAGAAGCAAAAAACAAGCAGGAAACAGAGAACCCCCTGCAAAATTCCATAGTGTACCTTTAACAAAGATATGCACAAGATGATTGTCTTTTGCAATATGAATAAGCGGCATAAATTATTAACATGTTTGTTACAGCTTTTCATCACAGTAAAACGGTAGCCTGGGAGAGTGCAGTAATTTGCATGTTATTGTCAAAATGTACAGTATATGAATTGGAAAACGGTTAGTCACATCTAATTGCTTTATGTGAGTACACTGAGATGCAGTTGCTATATTTACCATATTCACTGCAGTCAATAATCCAATGTGCCCAAAAATAGCAGAAGGAAACTGATAAAGAGAAGAGAAAATGACTGGTGTTCAGTGCATAAAAGGTTCGGAATAATAGGGTTTGATGAGAAATAGCACCACAGCGTCAAAATGAAAGGGGGAAACACAAGTGTTAAAAACACATTATTATTATGTTCAATTTGTAATGAAGCTACAAATGGGATCAATAGAATTGCAAAGAGTGTGTTTGTGCTTTGATAAAGAGTCAAGTTGTATGGTCTATGATTGAAGAATGCATTAAAACACATCTACATATATTCCTATACCGACCTGCTTGTGCTTGAAGTCTGGTATGCAGTAGTTGGACTTAAGGTTAAGGTTAAGGTTAGCCGTTATTGTACATATAAAGAAATGTGTCCTCTCCATTTGACCCACCCTTCAGAGCTGCTGTTATGAGCAGTAGGCAGCACAGCGCTTCACCCGGGGACCCAGCTTCAGATTTGAACTAAGCTAAGTCAGGACTAACTTAGCTGGAGGATTTCACCTATTGGGTTTATTTGGGTTGATGGGGGCAGTAACATCACTCCCCATTACGCACATGGCGCACACCGCATAGGGCACTGAGTGCTTGTGAGGGGAACCTTGGGGGATTCAGGCAATTCTGGCATAATATTTGGCCCAGGAGCTGAACCTGAAACTTTCTTGCTGTGAGGTGAGAGTGTAAGCCACTCAGCCACCGTGCCGCCAGTCTGGTCCTGCAATCGTGCACAATTCAGGATTCCAGCTTAATGTTTCTAGTAACCATTTCAGTCAAGGGGACGATCAATTTGCATACTAAATATGAATTACATTTGTTACTGATTTAATCATAGAAACTGCAATACCTGTAATTTATTCTAGTAGCAACATTGGCTCATAAGTATTCTCTGTACCAGTTCCAAGCACGGAGAGAGCTGTGCCAGGAAAAACCAGTTTGACCAAAATATGGTAAGCCAGTAAACAGATCCATGCAAAGTTCAAGCACTTGTGGCAAAAACCTGCGAAAGGAATAGAGTAAAGTATGATAAGAATTGGGTAGATAGGTGCAAACTCTAAAATCCCAAATATTTCCTGTGCGTTTAAGTGTGACAGAAAATAGTCCCTGCACTTTCCTGAACCTACCAAGCTGCAATCACAGTGGAGGGATACATAAAGAATGAGGCTGGTTGACCTGGGAGGGAGGGGCTGTCTTGTGCAGAGGACATGGGAGATGGCCGTTTAGCCCCTGTCAGAGGCTGCTTTGAAGCTTTGGCAGATGAGGACGGGCCTGCATTAACCCCACCAGAGCAGAGGCGCACTAGTTCTGAGTCAGCAGCAGTAGCTCCATCTATAACGCGCACAGCGGAGGAGCACGTAGCCATCGTACAGGCCATTATTCAGCGCCGCATGAAGATGATGATGTGATGCTTTATTGGGTTCTCTAAACAGCAGGGGGCCACAGCGGTCCAATGTGGATCTAATGTTTTGGACAAAGATGGAATTAGTGGAGCAGAAGATAATGTTAGAGAAAGACATGTTTACTGGGAAAGAGATAATCGTGGGTTTCTGGTAAAGATTCATTTGTTTAAGTCAGAGAATATTTTTTGTAATATTTTTTTGAATGTTTTTGTAATACGAAAAAGTAATCGCAATGCCGGTGGCAGGCACGGTGGCTGGTGGCTGAGTGGCAAAACTCATGCCTCACACAAGAAGGTTGCGGGTTCGATCCCCGGGTCGCCCGGGCCTTTCTGTGTGGAGTTTGCATGTTTCCTCCCCGTGTCTGGATGGGTTTCCTCCGGGTACTCCGGTTTCCCCCCATCAACCAAAAACATGCAACACCCTATGAACAGTGTACAACAAGGGACCGGCGGGGAGGCCCTCCCTCCTGTGGGCTCACCACCTGCAGAGGGGTTCATAGGGTCTGGGTCTGGTGCATAGAGTTAATGGGCAGCGTGCTGCCCCCGCGACCCAGCCGGATTAAGCGGGAGAAAATGGATGGATGGATGGATAATCGCAATGCCTGAAATATTTAACTATTAGGGATGTTACAATAAAAACTTTTAGTTTTGTGAGAGAAAACATAATTTAAACAGTCCATATTACATTATTTCTGATCTATGTTATAACATTCCGCACCACAAAAACACCTGGAGTCGCATTTTGTTTCATTTACACATGTTTAACACTGAGTTCTTCTCTCAAACAGAAAACACTCTGTTCCACCTTGTGATGTCATGAGGTAATACAGGAATTGTTCGAATTTAAATTGAAATCGCAGTTTAAGTTGGTGCAGTTATCATATTACAAAGATCACAAGACCAATTATTTAGGTAATGGAATTCCTCTGCAAAACAAATGATCCTGTCTTTATTGAAAAATATGATCAACGTTATTTACCAAAATGATCTGAAATGATGAAATGATCTGAGATTCTTGTGTTAGTTTCACAGTTTATAGTTCAGCCCTCTCTTAAATGCTACATTGCACACTTGAAATTGATTCCTACTTTTCATACTTGTCATGCAGCCCTAGTTCACATCTAAATATGTTTTGCTAGCAGGTTAACACTCGATTTCTGGTCGTACAGCATCAGTCCATTATTTGAATGTGTCCATCAGGGTAGGGACATATTTGTTTGAAGATGTTGCCATGGGAAACCTGCATCACAAAAGGGATTAGCCTGTATCCTACAGTATAGCCTCCCCGCACTGGCCCTTTGACTACAGGTCCACACTACAGAGCTGTGAGATGGGACACTGTCTTTGGTTACCATAAATAGACTGGGTGTTTACTCCTGTCCCACACAGCAGAATCCATGGAAAACCTGCAGGCCACAGCACTGTGATGCATTATGTATGAGGCAGAAACAGCCTCAGAATGCCATCTCTCTGCACAAACCATACGCTAATCCTATTCGAAATGCACCCAAATCTCTGTGTGATTAAAATCAGTCCAGATTTTTGAAAAGTGCAGACTGCTTACACTGGTAATGCTCTAAACATATTGTTTTTATTCCCAAGAATGTAGGACGACAACAAGGTAAGTCAAGTAAGATTAAAGAAACAATAAGCACAATTTAGATATTAAACGCTATAAAAAATATGTTTTTAATTGCAACAGTAGCTCATTTGGCAGAATGTTTGTCCACTGATGCAGATGGTTGGCAGTTTGAATCCCACTCTTGACTTAAACACCATTGTTTGAGTGGTTAGATACACTGGCCCACAGGTTGGCGTGTGATTCCTAGGGCAAGACACAAATGTATGAATGTGTGTGTGAATGAGTGAGTGGATGCTTGATGTAAAGTGCTTAAAGTGCCTTGAAGTTGGAAAAGCACTAAATAAAAATGTGATCATAACAAAAACTGTGGATATCATCGGGTGCTGAAATGCAGTTGGCTTAAACCTAAAAGAACTTTGTAACCTGATTCTTCACCACCTAAACCCCCTCAGTCAGTGCTAGTGTGGCCTCTGCAGCTCCGTGAGGGGATTCTGGAGGTTTTGTCTCATGAGTTCATGAGGCATGGTCTGTCCTTATACAGAGAAAAAGAAAAAACATGTATGTGTCGTCTAAATGCAGGTTATGCAATGGCAATCAAAGCTCAGTTATGCTTATTCTATCTTTTTAAATAGACTGAGACTGCAGGCTACATACAGTTCCCTTAAATAGTGATGTATTGAAAGCTAAACAGAATGCAGCACTTCCTTCAAGGACATATAGAGACTTGGAGCTTTTGTAATTGAAATGCAGTGTGCGTTCCAGAGGTGGAGCGGGCTGACGGCACCCCACCTGGTTAGTGAGGCCTCCAAAGGGCACACTTAATGAATTCACAGCACCATAATCGCACGACTCCAGGCACATGACAGCTCTGCTTTCATTAAAACACAGGTGTACAAAAACAATGACCGCGTTCAATTTGTAATGCGGCCTCAAACAAAGGAGCGCAATTTCTACTAACAATGTCAGGAGAAGTTCAACGTAGACTTCTGCTGAGGAATATAGTTTCAAGATCAAGACTCGAGAAAGAGAGAAAACTTTAAAGACATGAGAAAAATGATAAAAGGTCTGGTTTGGAAAGTCTTCTCGGAATTCTGGATTTATCCCAAAACCATCTCCTCCTTGATCCATTAAGCTCTGAATTGTTGCATTTATTTAGCGCCTTACGGCCTCCACTGGCTTTTCAAATCACTTTCCATCAAGAAATCATTTATGCTCACCCATACACACAGATAGGAGACATGCAGCTATGTGCGTTAGGAGGGGACAGTGTCTTTTAACTCATGGTTTGAGGGTAAACTCCTTTGTCTCCTAGAAAATGTCTGTTTCATTTACGTCTTTTATGAAATCTATATCTACTGTTGCCAGATAACTGCATATATCTCCTTTGAACACCAAAATATTTCATCTTCATGGAATCCTATTAGTATAAACCCTATTAACCCTGGAGTTTAGATCCCTCCAAACACGCTGAAACATGTTCTCTCTAATTAGTTCGTTGGGATGTGTTAAAATATATACTGTGATCTTAAAACAAACAACTGCAAGTTCTTATTTTCTTACAACGTTAAGTCTAACCCTAAAACAACGGTAAAGCAAACATCTTTACCAATAGGAATGCACTAATACAATACTAGTATCGGATATATCTGTGCTAATATTACACATTTTGATGGATCAGATATCGGCTTCCAAGTTATCAGTTCAGTCGATTTCCCATATGAATTGGGGGATAAGACAATTTGCTGGACAATGTTGACTCAAAACTCATAATATTTTATAAGTTATTCTGTAATAAAAAGAGATAAATAACAGTAACAAAGCACAAACACACTGGATTATTGTTTGCCATATGCCATTTTTATTTAAATCGATATCGGAACAGAAAAATCGGTATGTGCATCTCTATTTACCAAAGATAAAGTGCTATCCAGACCTATTAGAGAAATAGAAAGCTGCTGTTAATAAGTTAATAACTGTTTTTGTCTCTTTTTGACACTGCCGTCAGTTCACATTAGAGCAGGTTGCCGGTTAAATCCTCGAACACACAACAAGAGCGGCCAAAGCAATCAGATCTAAGCCTAACACTTGGCATGGAGTGAGAGGCCTGTGGAGTGAGCGGAGTGGAAGAGTAAAGGAGACATATGGCACATTAGGACCCACTGTGAATGCACTGGACTAGGAGCTCAGATGAATACCAATATAATCTCTGCACTGTTGTACTGACAAAGTGTGCCATACAGAGTTTTATATGAGGTTCTTGGCAGACAGAGGGGAGCTGGAGCAAGTATTTGTTCTGCCGGTCTCCCAAGGGCTCTCCTGACTGTTCTTTAAGGAGTTCTATTGGCCTTATCGGACAATGGGACGTGAACTGGAACAGATTTAAACCAGGGATCTTATAAAGGTACACACTGTCCCAACAAGAACTATTTCAGTAAATATATCTTTAGTCTAGGGTTATGTAATGAATCGCATTTAATCAAGATATAGGTTCAGTTAATGATTCCGTAATCATTTCTAATTGTCAAAGATCAGCACGGGTCTTTTTAAGTAAGAGGTTCCCAACAAATCCTCTGAGAGTAAAATCTGTTTATAGAAAAGACTTTTTTTTTTCATTAGTAAAGTGACAGCATATATTAATACCATTTACATTTATATTTTACATTTACATTTACATTAATACCATTTACGATTAGGGCTAATATGGTTCATTTCTATGTTCATGCTTAGGAGGAAGACATTTGATATTTTTAGGTCACATGGTACTGATTGGAAGATATGTTTCTGAAATGAGCAAAAAATGGAACCTACCTGGACCACTGAGGGATTACGCAACAACTATGGGAAAGTATCCTATCCTTAAATTGGTAAAGAAGCTGAAAGGCAATGACACGCCAAGAAATTCACTGAGAATAGGAACCGCCTGCACTTTCTTTTGCTATGGATCATATCTGGACAACTGAGGGATTCCACAGATTTCCTGAAACTGAGACCCATATACAGTATATGTGTTTTAATAAGTAAAAAAATAAATTGGATAGGACTGATCAATAAACTAGGAAGAAAACAACCATCATTTTGCTATATGTCCAAAGTAATTCTTGACAGAAAGATTTGCATGCCTTAGCTGACAGTGTTTGTCTGGCACAGCCCAACTCAACACTGCCAGCTCAACTTGGCAGCGAAATGTGTCCATCAATCCTCAACTCGCAGCACTAGAAAACTGAAATGACATCACTTCCTAATTTCTTATGCTTTCTTACAAATCACCACAGTCAATAACAACATCAAGTGGTTTACCCGGCAAAAACTCAAATTAAGATAAAGTAAATGTCACTTGACAAGTAAAATGATCTACCAGTGGGACAAGACTTTTTGTAGTTAAAATATGAAAACACATCTTGCTATATTTAAAGCTGCATCGTGTAACTTTTCTGGTGGAGGGTCCATCAGATGCTTTTCTTTGTGGAGATGTTATTCCTTTGTCTGGAACCGCAGAAAGTTAAAGGTCAGATCTGTGGAGAGGCGACCCTGCTCACAGTCAGAATGCCTGTTTTTCTAGGTATTTTTGACCAGTAAAACCACCTGTAATAATAATAATAAATGAATAAATGTAAGGGTAGAGCTGTTTAATGTCACACTGTGGAACATTCCAGACAGAATAGTGACATATCCATAGAAACAAGCAGGTGACATTATAACTTCCATTTATATTTATCCATATAGGTCTCAACGAAAACGCATATATAAACTACATAGTCTATTTTTGCCCATGTTTAGGTCAAATATGGTGTTGACAAATGACTAAAATAGAATATCTAAACTGCTCCTTTTCTTTTAATCTGCTTTTTTTTTTCTAAATTGTCTAAATCATCGGCGTGTGTGTGTCCGCTCAGGTCTGGAACAGTGAGATTACCGGCTGTACAGCTCAGAGGGCTATAATAAGGCCTATCATGTCAATGGGTTGGTGACACACAGTCAATGCCTGTACAAAGAGCACTCTCCACTGGGAAACCATACCTGCACTTTACTATAAGAGACCTGCCCGTGTTGGCCCACAAGCTTTATATAGCAAGAGGAGACAGTATTTTGGGTTGGTTTTATGCAATTCTGTCTACTACACTGTTTCACACTCCATGGATCAAGAAACACTGCAGAAATTCAGCCATAAGTGAAATTGTAATGCGTTTTATGTTGGAACTTTAAGATCTATGCAAAGGAACAGTCTTTTTTATGGTACTTTTAATAGTTGCAGCTGCTAAATCCAATGTGTGTTAACGTCTTAAAAAATACACACCGTGAAAACAGCCAGTATACTCCTAATTTAAAGATGCACGTCTAACTCGCTACCTCCCTGCGTCCTTGGAGATGTTTTGCCTATATTTAAACCTGTCATGATAACTATATTGATGTATCGTTCAGTATATGAAAGCTGGGACAGTATTTTTTGTGGTCAGTATTTATCGTGACTACATTTTCTTTGCTCTAGTGGGAAATATATATATATACAATAAGATTTAAGTTACAGTAAGACATGCAAATTAACTATTTAAGTGTTTTATTCTGCTTTTTCTGCTCTTGAGTTATTGTGTCAGTGGCATGAATTAGTTTCAATATTATCATTTATCATCTATATTTACTTCAGCCATATAGTATTAACGCAAATTTACACATTATGACATTAAGCTTATGTGTTTTAAAGCAATAAAAACACCTATAATTGCATAATTGCAAAATACAAGCAATGACATCATGTTTAAGTTGATTTTAAATGTATTTATTTTATTTATTTAGAACTCTCTATTTCTTTAACCAGTGTTTTAAACCAGTGTAATAAACATACAGGAGTTCAACTGTAAAAAAACATAACAATTTAGCATTATTAAAATGTCCTGGTAGCAACAGAGCACCAAAAAATACCTGTGTTGATCTGCTTTGAATAAATATGAAAGCAATACCAAGTGCGGCACACAATGTGGTTAACAAGCTGTTCTTCCAATGAATCCATGCTCTCCCTGTAACACAATAAACACTCTAACCACACTGTTTCCCTCTTCTATCATTAATCACATGGCCTTGTCTTGTAAAAATTGGGTGTTTTATGTCATTACCGCTGTAACTGCAGGTTCAAATACGTATCAAATGTTCCCCTGAAAGCTCCAAATAGCAAAATCCATAGAAATTGTCTGTAGACATGCTTCCTTATAGCCTCATATTTTCGTAACGCAGTATATCAGATAGTGCAAAGCTAAGGCTGCAGGTTCTGACACAAAACGTTTTATAGTCATTCTTGTCACAACTCTAGTCTGTATCTTTTCGCTGTACCCGCCTCATTCATAACAGCCTGTCTTATATCTGCTCCTTCTGGGTCCAAGTCTTTTTGGTGATCTTTGAATTCTCCTTCTCTCTTTTGCTTTTTCCACATGCATAATTGTGTGTTCTTTCCTGTCCTCCGCTTTATTCCCCCTAGAGACAACCGCTCCCCATTGCTCTCCTAGATCGCTCTCCCCCATCGCTCTCCTCCATCGCTCTCCTC
>KN498240.1:0-10550 GCA_000787155.1 Scartelaos histophorus | reverse complement strand
GTGTGTGTGATCACTCAGCCATCACAGAGTCTGGCTGTAGGCGCAGGGTTTTTCCTGTTCTGTTTGCAGGGTCCAGAGAAAGTGACCATGTGGACCTGAGACAAGTAGAGAGACAGAGGCCGATAAGGAGAATGGAAAAAACTATGGGTGTAACAATATGAGACGGAAACACTGATGCATCCTACTCAAATTTGCATATTTCAATATTCATGATTTGTGTGTGTTAAAACTGGGTCTAAGTTAGTTGGGTGTCTTCGTCGTGCCTGGCGTGAGCCCCATGTATTTATGTGCAGTCAGGGATTATGTTGCAAGACCCACACGTCTGTATTAGAATTGTATGTCGAGGGAATAAACTTTTGGCTTTTAAATTGTCGTGTCTTGACCTCATCCATTTGAACACGTTTTACGCAAGAGGTAAGAAAACTGTATTTTTTGTCATAATGTCACAAACCATTAGCATTTAGGTCTGCGTGTCAATCATTGTAAATATGTTATGTTAGCTTCATTTTGCCTCCATTGCAGAATTTTGAACATTCTGATGACGTAAGAGCTGAAAGGGTCTACGCCACTTGGGGGCAGTGTTGGTTAGCGGCATAGACCCGTGTGCCATAGACCGTGTACAGGGAGACATGGGTCAGTCCATGTGGTCAGTCCATGTGGTCAGTCCATGTGGTCAGTCCATGTGGTCAGTCCATGTGGTCAGTCCATGTGGTCAGTCCATGTGGTCAGTCTGTAACACGCGCCCTTGTATCGCCTCTGAACCACACGCTCTGAACTCACGCCCCTACTTCCGGTTTCCAGTTGCTGGCTCCATCAGTCTTCAGGTCTCAGAAACTTGTGTGAAGTTTATGAAATAACAAGACAAATCCGTTCATTCGTTTTTTAGAATAAATGACCACCAGGACTGGACCAGGACTCAGTGTTTCCGGTGTCCGGGGAAGGGGGGCCCCGGGGGCCCCGGGTGCCCCTCCCCCATCCCCGCCCCATGTTTTAATCAAGCATCTGTTTTAAGCCTTTTACATTAGCTGGTCCTGGACTCCCAGGTGGCCTTGTTGGGTCTTTTCCTCTATTAGGTGTTATGTTCAAATAAATCTTAATGTTAATTATTGGTTCAGCCTCATAGACCGTATATATGTTCAGCCAGTGGTTAAAGACATGAAGGCAGAAGCTTCATGACATTGGCAGCTTCATCTGTCTTTCTACCCAGTGCAGTGTAAAAAAAGTTTTTTTTAAATATATATTTTACATTAATTATATTCAAACATGTTTTGTGGTTGTCACAATCTCTCAGATGGTGTGCATGTATTTTGCTTGCGCGTAAACTCCTCCTGCACTCCTGAACTTCTGCCCTTTACTGGCATGCACAACTTCCTCTGATATTTGATTTCTTCCTGCTGTTTCCATCTAGTATAATGAGACAAACCACTGTGATAAGACATGCTGAGACGTAAACCAAACAAATCTACACAAAAAACAACAAAACTGCCTTTAATAATATTTAGTGAAGATTTACAGAGCGTGAACTCTCAGATTCACTTGTCTGGAAGAGCTCAGCTGTGAGTCACTCTTACCAGAAACACTCCCACACTTATTGCTTCATCCAAACATAGAATTCATTAGAAGGTTTGAGCCTAATGGAGTTGTGAGCCACACAAAGAACTGACCTCTTCTAAGGAACTGCTTCTAGGTCTGCTCTCCACATCAAACTTCGGTCTTATATAAAAGGACTTGTTTTCATTCATTTCTCTATGCACTGCTTGTGGACAAAACTTTATTTCAGCAGATAACGTGGCTGTGAGGGTTTTCCCCAATGACTGGACTTCTTAGAGGGACGATACTTTTTCTAGTGTTTGCCAAACCTGGAACAGGAGACAAACATGGTGAGTGCAGCACTGTTTATGGTATAAATATGCATTTCCTATTTAGATTAAAACTTAACACTAAAATGAAAAATGCCACTAAGATGACTATACTACTGTGATTTGCCCTAATGCAGACGCACTATACTGTGAGCCAGAGAATATGCAGCTTTCAAATGTGAGTCAGGAGCTCCAGCTCACATGGGAAAGTCACCCCTCATGTTTGTGTGAGAAGAACCTGATCTATGAGCTGGTAGTGCTGGTCGAAGACAAACAAGTGCACCATGTGAGAGCCACGATGAATCGTCTTATAAAAGGAACCCAAACAAATGCTAAAATGCTGTTTGTTAAATGTTTAGGAGGAGGTTGCAGTCATGGCTGACCACATGGGGTCCAGTCATTGGTGGAGCTGGAGGTCGTTCTTACCACTTGAGTGTGCGTCTCATTCTGTCAAGATTAGGTCCAGATGCAAAAATCAAACAAGTCTGTGGACAAATGAGACTCTACCAGGTAAAAAGTATATATTATATGGAAGTAGTTCAGCTAGTGCAGTAGCAAGGGCAGTTGTTATTAATGTAGCTTTATTAAGATTAAGTTTTTGCTGTGGTAGTGGAATTACCTCATTTAGTCACATTCAGTGCGAATCCTTTGCATGTTGCAATGTCTGGTGATAATTGTGGCCAGAATCTCCACCTCATACTCAAGGACGGTGTCCTGCCTTTGGATAATACTATGACAGTTTGAACCATCAGGAGAAGAAGTCACTGAGGCAGAAGTCACCTTAACCACTGTCTGCCCATTTTGTGTTCAGGTCAGGAGCCCTCAGATGAGATACAGGTGTTTCCTCAGGACCAAGTGTTTGAGGTGGGAAGCAGAGCTACTTTCTGCTGCATTATCCCAGTGAGGGACACGTTCAGTGAACTCTTTTTAAGTAACTATGAAGCTGATTTCAACACCTCCAAGCTTAACAATCACACACACACCCTGACCTTGGACCTGCTGAAGCTCACTCCCCTCTCGGATGCTGATGTTATATGTAAAACAGACATGGATGAGAACGGAGCATCTGCACTCATTGGCAGTGAGTATATTCTCATACATTTAAATAAAAGAAATAGAAATAAAATCTAAACAAAAATCTTAACTTTATTTTAGACCGACCTTATGACAGTAACCTTACATGTGAAACTCGAGACTTCCAGTCCGTTGAATGTTCTTGGAGAGTTGGCCCCCAAATCTTCAAAAGACTGGCTACTAACTACAGGCTTCATGAACAGTCTGTCTAGATGGTTAATATTTGTCTAATATTATTTTTTAACATAATTTTCTCAACATTTCTTGATATTTACTTTTCAGATCATGTCCGTCTAACGGAAAATGTTCACAGAAAGTTGAAGTAGACGGTGGAGAGAGGAACTGGACATTAATTGCAAGTAATGTTCTTGGCACCATTGAACTTAATGATGAAGCTGATCTAACAAAGAGAGGTACCATCTCTAAAATGTTTTATACTCAGAGTAGGAAAACATATTTTAAACTTAATTCAACTACAATTACCTTTCAGTGTACATGTACGCACCACAGAATGTGACGGTGTCCCCTCTCTATGCAAGAAATGCAAGTCTAAGATGGTTTTGGTCTGTCCAGAGGTACAAACTACTAAATCTGACTTGTCAAATCAATGTCACTGATAGAGAAACCAACATCCAAGTACGTTTTTACGTTTTCTACATTGAAAAAAAAAAAGTACTCTACACATGTTTACATTGTTATATCTTTTTTAGTTACAGAAGAAGAATGGCCCTGGTCTTACATCAGTTGTATTACATGACCTGGTACCTAACAGGGCTTACACTGTAATGGTGCGGTGTGCAACAATGTCAGATTTTTGGAAATGGGGCGACTGGAGCCAACAAACTTCATTTTTCACAAAGGGGGACGGTAAGCATGAATGCTATTCATTTTATATTTTGCAAACACAGCATTCATGTATTCCTTTAGGACACTTAAATATATTATGTTTTTTATTACCATTAGCCAGTGTTTTATCATTTCAGCTTCTAACTTACAACAAGACACTATCTTCCTACTTAATACGTCCCAGCCATTACTTAAGTGTGCATGATAATATGTGTTGTTTGGGGTAAAATATCATTTATATTTGTCCCACAGTTCCTGATGCTCTAGATGTGTGGATGCACAAAGAAGGCGAGCAAATGATTATCATATGGAAAGTAAGTTAAAAACAGCCAAATTTTACATTGAGATTTTTAAAGAATACTTGTGTCAAATGTGCGCTCACATTTGTAGTTGCTTGAAGATCACCAAAGTCATGGTCTCATCAAAGACTATGAAGTGATGTGGACAGACTCAGAGGCGAAAGAACAAATGAATGTGCAGCACATTGTTCATCCCAATCACAGCGTTGCACTAAAACTCAACTCATTTAAAAAGTACATTGTGAACGTGACTGTCAGAAATGAACATGGAAGCTCTGTCCCCTCACGCATTATTATTCCCAGTCAATCTCAAGGTATGATATTTAGATTTTAGATATTTAGAGTATTTTTCTATTCGCCGTTGTAACTTGATCATGAATGGTGTTTTGTGTTGTTCTTAGCCACACCAAAATTCAACACTTCGCGGATCAGTGGCATCGACGGCGGCTTTAGGCTGTCGTGGGCAGCCAGTCCCAATGCCAGCTGTGGGTATATTTTGGATTGGTGTCCCATGTCAGGAGACTATAATCTGGACTGGCTCAAAGTGCCACCTAGTAGAACCAGTGCCACCATACACTCAAGTACGCTTCTCTAAAAGTGTCTATTGGGGATGTCTAATTTGTCACGGGCTGTAAACTTGTAAACTACCTGTTTTACACTAAAATGTTTCATATTGAGGTTATAATTTAAACTTGCAATCAAAAGTATTACTCATGATAATTGGTTAAATTCAGCAAAAAGCCTAAGCGCTCCGTTTTAACCCTGGCTACTGTTTTAACACCCCTGTTATATATATATTTTTTATACATGCATACAAATAGTCACCATATTATTTTTTTTACCATTACAGAGAACTTAAAAGACGGCATTAGATACAAACTGTCCATATTCATCTGCACAGAGGATGCTCCGGTGCTGCTGGACGTGAGAGAAGGATATGTGCAGGAACAAAGTATGCTGAGGTTTAATATTTATTATTTTAATTAGTCTTAGTCTCTAACTTCTGTCATATTTTATCAGGGATGCCAGATAATCTGTTTAAAAACTTGATGTGGGAACAGAATGAATCAGATGTAAAAATATCATGGAAGAAAATCAACTTAAAAGAACAGAGTGCTTTTATTAAGGGTTATGTCCTGTATTGCACAAGTGAAAGTGCAGTCATTAAGACCATCCAAACAGGTATTAACAAATCCACATTTTGACAACATTTCAGCAAACTTTGAAACATGCTTCAAATACTCTCGGTACAGAAGATCCTGAGGCCTCCAGTCTGACTGCAGGAAAACTCGGTGTTGGTACATATGAATTTTCCATTTATGCGCTGACTGCAGATGGAAAATGTGGACTGACAACTTTACATGCGACCTTAAATTCACATTGTACGTATCATGACCCATATTATGTTATTTTCTCATCTATATGTTATAATCTTGTGTCCTCATCACAAATACAGTATCCTTGAAGTTATGTTTTGTTTCATTCACACATGTTTAACACACAATCCTTGCATATTTAGAGTTTTTCTCTCACACACACTCTGCAGACACCTTCACTAGAATAATTTGGATGATTTCAGGCTTGTAATTGCCAGTCTCTACTGAACAGAAAGTAAAAGGAAGCCATTAACTTGAAAACTACCACTAGATGACATCACAGGGTGGAACAGAGCATTTTGAGCTTTCAAGAAACAAACAAAACACAATTCCAGGTCTGCTTTTTCCACGTTTTTAAGCAGCAGTTGATGTTTTTCAGCTGACAGTTTGGTCAGTGCTTTCCTGATTTCTCTGTTTATGGCGTTCGCTTTCCTTTTGGTCATCACTGTGATTTGCTACAGGCACTGGGCTTGGTATGTTTTTTTCTTCTGGTCAGTTTGAACATGAGGCAGAGAGTTAAACATAATATTGTATCTTTACAGCATCAAACAGAAAGTGTACCCACCCATCCCTGAACCAGTGTTGTCGGGAAAGTGGTTATCTTCTCAGGTATGTATGTTACATTTGAACCACTGTTGTGAATCTCATGCTTGAAATTCATTTTAATGGCTCTATAAGCTTTAAATTAAATTATTATTAATAAGCTGCACTATGTAACTTTTCAGGTGAAGGATTCTCTTGTCTTTGTGGAGTAGTAGTCTGGAATATTAGTTACATAGGGCACCTTTAATGATTAAGTCCTGAAATATTTGGTAATTTAATCAGGTTGAGTGAACTGTAATGGGCCGTATAATTATGTCAGCGAAGCTCCATCTGATTTTTTATACAATTCTTCTGCAAAATAAAGCATTTAAGCATCTACTATTCTCAAGTCTCCATGGAGATGTTATTTCTTTGTCTACAATGTTTCACAGTAGAGCATTAAAAATCTCCATGGAGATAAGCAAGTTGGAGAATCCCTGCCAGACAAGTTATAAAGTGCCTTTAATTATATTATTGTGAGACTTTAGTCGACCACTTTGGCAGTATTGTTGCTTGACTATTGTTTTCTGTGTGGGTTCATTTTGTTCTTAGCGTGTGGCACCATATTGTCCCAGTGACGAGCTCATCATGGCCGTCCCAGAGCTTTGCCGTAAATGTCCATCATCAACAGATGCTTACAGCCAGAAGGACAAGTGCACTACTTACACCACAACTTTAGCACAAAATCAAACTCTTAAAAAATATGTACCCTGTGAAGTTATTTTACCCCCAGCTTCTAGCATCATGTATTCAAAAGTAAATATGTTTCCTAACCCAATATATAATTTGGTATTTCTGGGGAACAATGGCCAAACTGAGTTGGAAACAAAATGTCAGGATTTTGAAGAAGAGGTCTCATACAATTTTCAGCCTCAGGACTTTATTGAAAATAATTCAAACGCAGACAGTATGTCATGTGTCTCAACCTATATTGTTTTACCACGTTCAGCCTAAAACTGTGCATTATTTGATTAAAATATGTTATATTATTTTACCTTTACAGTACCATCTGTTGTTTGTAATAAAGATGCATGTTGTTGTGGAGTGATTTCTTAATGATGAGAATGAGCTGGAAGTACTTGAGAGCAAATTGTGAAACCCACAGTCAGACATAAATAAAATCAATGTTACCAAATAGCTAATGCGTTTCTCATCTTCTTTCTAAACATTTCCTCTTTTACAGTGATAACGTGCACATAATGGGAACTGGACAGATAATGGGGATGATGCCGTCTGGAGTTCACAGTACCGCCAGTAGATAGCGCTGTTTTGCTTCAGGCTATAGACAAAACGTGAACAAAAACTAAAAAAACTACATCGTTTAGAGTAGGGAAACAGAACTTTTTTTTTTAAATTTATTTATTTTATTGTCTTCACCGTATTTCTTATTATTTTATGGCCCTCACAGATCTGACCCTCTCCTCTTGCCTCCTCCACGTGTGTTTACCGTTGCCATAGTAACTCAGGCACAGTGTTGTAGTTTACCACAAAGGCTTTTCAGTCACACTCTAGGCCCAGTTTAATACTTCATATGCAGTACAGGACATCAAAATGATTGTTACTCATAAAGTCAGATGCCGAGAATTCAGAGGCCCAACTCCGCATTCAGTGGCTGTGGTAAGACGCGTTTTTCCTCCATGGACTTTGGCGTGGGTCATATCTAGTTAACGTTAATATTGTTTGCTTATACAGTAAATATCGCCCAAGGTTGTTGGAGAATTAAACTATAAACTGTAGCCCAGACTATGCTTATGTCTGCCTGGGTTAGGGTTAGGGTGCAGGACTTGGCCGAGGCCTGTAGCGACTGTCAGCGATAAAAGTAGTCAGACTTTACCAAATATAGGTCACTAAAAATATGACATTATGTCAAAAAATGCTAACTGGCTCTAGTTTTCAAGATACTTGTACATTTGATTTAGTCAGTGCCTGATATTTCTAAGTCACTTTTACATGTTTTGCCTATAAAAGGCAGAAATGCCTCGAAACTATCAACAATCCAGATCATTTCTGTTATATTTGTGCTGAGGTGACCTTTGTTTCACAAAAGCACAGTATAACTGCAGTGGTTAAAAAGGCACCACCTTTAATTTAGATGTAAAATTGGGACCAGGACAAGAGTTGGGCTCCACATAATCAAACTGAATCATTAAATATCTTAAATAACACATTTATCATTTGTTTTCCAATCCATCTCATCAAATTAAGTAAGATTTAGAATTTTTTATTTCTGAAGCAGATATTTTCCAAAATGTTTTTACTTCTGTCCTGACTGGTTGTTTAAGGTGTACTATGTAACTTTGTGAGTACTCAGCCTGTTGGACTTCATGGAGATGTCTAGAATGTTCCACAGTTTGGTATTAAAGCAGTCTATCTCCATGGAAACGAGCAAGCTATAAGTTACAGGTCGGATCTGTGGGAAAGCATTCGTGCTCACTGTAAGAATGCATTGTTTGTAAGGTATTTTTGAACAATAAAAACCACAAACAAAAACTGTGGAACAAGCACTAACCCTTTCCATGGAGTACGGCAGGTGCAGTATGACCCCAGCTGCTAAATAACACTGCATTTAATATTTTTACTTTGTTTTGTCTTTCAAAGAGGGCAAAATTCCCCTCCTTAAAGCCCCCAGATTACCTGACTCTGGAGAGACAGAAACAGGAGGCCGAGAGAGAAAGCTTTGCAGAGTTCGCAAAGTATCAGCAGTCGTGGGATATTAAAAACTCGTGGATCAAGAGTACAGATCGGAACTATGTCCGAAGCACCACAGAGAGACAAGTTAAGGCTGCGATGAACCAGTATGAGCAGAGCGTTGAAGAGAGAAGAGAGAGGTTTGACCGCTATAGTGCAGATTCACATTTTTGTGTCAAACTAAAATTCCTAAAATGTATGTTTACCATTTTAAGGCTACGTGTCATGTTGGAGACAGAAGAACAACAGCTCCTCAAAGAGACAGAGGAGAGAAGGGAAACCGCTCTGGAAAGACAAGCCAAGATGCGAGAGAGAGCCAAAGCCCTGAGGGACCAAAGAGAGACCAAAAGACAGCAAATGGTTTCTGAAAAAATGGAACAGCTTTTTATGTAAATGCCCAAATTCATGTAGTAATAACATTTGCATATGGAGCATTTGAAGACTGAGTGATCCGTGTTTTGTTCACAGAAACCAGTGTGAGGAACTCCGAACTGTCCTGACCAAGCGCAGAGAAGAGGAGGCCCGTCTGGACTGTGTGGCTCAGGTGCGGGTAAAGCAGGAGCAGCAGCAGGAGCAGCAGATGAAGGACAGACGCTTTGCAGAGATGTGGGAAGTCATTTGCCAGAGAGAGGAGCAGAAAGAGAATGAACACACTGAGAGACAACAGCAGAAGTTCAATGAGCACCTGACTCACTTGAGAGCGCAGATAGATGCTGCTGAAGAACGAAAACGCCAGGCGAAAAAGCTCAAAGAGGAAGAGGCACAGCTGCTGGTGGGTTTAATCATTCTGTTTAATCATCTATTAATTTATCACACAATTTCATCTACATCCTTTTATCTTCATGTCGGTCTGTTAGCGTGAACACAAGGAAATGCTGATGCTCCATGAACAGCGAGAGAAGCAGCAAAGGCTCAAAGCTCAGCAGACGAGGAGGAGGCAGCTCGACCAGAGTTACAGGATGAAGATGAAGCGTCTCGCAAAGGAGCAACAGGAGGAGCTGGCTCTGGATATGAGCATCCTCCAGCAGGTGCTCAGCCAGGAGAGTGATGAGAAACAGGAGGCTGTCCAAAGAAAGGTAAGACTGGACATTTAATAGGGTCTAACTATAATTAGCAACAATATTCATTTCAGCTGCTGCTTATGGATGACATTTTAAGGACTTTTCACCATTGAAAAGATGTTATATTTTGATAACAATATTTTAAATTGTTATGGCAACAGTTTTAAACTTTCACCATTCTGAAACCCATTCATGTCAACATCAATAAATTCAAATAAATGTTTGTTTGATAACATAAGTATAGATTTTCAATATATCAATTATAATTCTTAGAAGGAAAGAATTTCATCATTTATCATTCCTCACTGTTCATTAATGAATGAATGAACTACACCTAGTTGTCTCAGCTGCCAAGTGTCTTTTGACTTGATGGGAAACCACAGGCAGTACTACGTTTAAAACACTAGGTGGCTTTAGTGAGTTACATTTGACTAACTGTAAAAACAAGCATGTACTAATAATAATAATTGTATTTTCTCTAGATGGAATTGCGTGAGGAGCAGCAGAGATACAGACAGTTCTTGGCTGAGGAGTTGGAGAAGCAGAAGCAACTGGAGCAGGAGACAGAGCAGTTCATTGAAGAAAAACTGAGAGAAACTTGGGCTAAACGTGAGAAACAAAGTCAAATGGAGAGAGAAGCCAGGAACAGACTCATGAAAGATGTACTGGAGGCCCGCAGTCTGCAAATACAGCACAGATGTAAGACCAGACACTGTTTAGGTCCTGCAAAAAGAAATGATTCATATATCTATCTATCTATCTATC
>KN498239.1:9193-25743 GCA_000787155.1 Scartelaos histophorus | reverse complement strand
GATTGGACCATGTATCAGAATATGTTAGAAAACACATTAACACAGGTTGAATATTCTATAACTCAATTAATTTCCAAAGCATTCCTCCCTTCACTGACAGAGGTAAAATGACAAGTAAATGTTTTCATGTTCTATACGAGGGGATTCTTATTTTGTTCTTTATCACTGTTGTTGTTAATTTGAGTCATTTTCTCCATTTATTTCTTCAAATCGTTTCATCCTCGCGCTCCAATCAGATCACATATAATCCATCTAATGAGCTCCTCTTGGTGTGAAATAGACCATCACTGCTGCTGCTGCTGCTGCTGCTCTATACATCATCTTGTGTCACGTCCCTCTTATTATAGCAACAAATCAAGACTTTATACAGTGCTTTACTCTGATGATCCTCTGTTGATAATAATAATTGTGGTATTGTTCTGCCATTTTGAAGCCTCATAATCCAATTCATACCACTGGATGGGCCCCCGAGCTCTCAATTTGCTCTTTTTGTTCCATCTAATGTGACTAGCTTTCACATTCCTGGCTTCTGTGTCCTCTGAATGACTTTCCAATGACTTATTTTATTTAAAGCATCTCTTGCATCCTTTTTCCTTTCTGTTCAGGTTTGAGGCACTTGGCTGTGAATCCCTTTACCGTTGGCCCCGAGCTAATCAAAGTCCTCTCCCTTTTTGCTTTAGCTGTCATGAACACAAATTCCCAACAGCACATTCTTATTAGCCCTGAGTTTAAAGTGGCACCAAGTCAACAGACTGAGAGACTGTTCGTTCAGTCCTCAGAAGCAAGCGCATGGGAGACGTCTCCTTCCACTGTGTCTACAGCAGATAGTGGCTGCTGTAACAATCCAGAACACATTCAACATAACACGGACAGTATAGCAGTGTTTCTCAAACTGTGGTATGTGTACAAAGGTATGCTCTATATTTATTCCTTTATTTAGTTTCACTTCTAATTTAGTTTAGCCTTTATTTGAAGAGACAATGTGCATAGACATTAAGATAATAAAAGCAGATGTTCTTTACCAGATTACAGCTAAATTAAATGTTTGGTCATTTCAAGGTTACTACTGGAACTACACAGGTTATGTCCACGGCAAAGCAGAAATTCAATTCTGTTTTTGATCGAATATGTTTCTCATTCTCATCCAAGCTGCTTCTTCAGTTCCAGAACAACTGTAATAATACTTAGTACCTGGTTTAAGAACCACTGTAGTGCAGTATATCTAATTATTTTATTCAAGTTATTTTAACATGAACTGTAGAATTCTGCACTATTTGACTAATTTTGCTAATTTGAATTTTACACTATGGATTTTTAGCCTTTGTTATTGTATTGTAATGTGTTTGCTACTGTGTCCAAATCATTTCCCCTGTGGATATATAAAGTTTGCTTATAATTGTCACATTGCCACAGTCCCTTGAGGTTTATTTTACATTTTAAGACCTGTTGCCTGTAACTTTGATTAAAGATTGATTAGTTGACTGACAGCTTAATATTTGTGGCTTTCTCAATTTATAGGCAAAATCCATAGGTCAAACTCAGCATTATCAAACTTTCAAGCTCATATGTACATTTTTGTGCAGCTGACATGACCCACCAGACCCTGACTATGCTCTGGTATGTAGCTGGACTTAGGGGTTATTCAATAGTTAAATGAATGAGGTGTCAGGAGTGTTCAGTTGGGCCGCTGGGAAAAATGATTTCTTTGTGTACTACAGCCCTGCTTTATGCTGCTAATATCGATTATGATGAGCGCTCTCCTCTCTGGGTATTACAATATCGATCCTGGACAGATGCAGGAGAATATTGAATAGAGGACTGAACTTTTTCAGTGAAGAAATGTGTCCAAAAACAAACCAAAATGTAATGATTGATCAACATATGCATGGTGTTAAACTTATTATGCATTGATCCCATTAAAGGTGCTAAGAAACTTTCTTCCCCATAGATCTGACTTGTAACAGCGTTGCCATTGGTAACCCCTATAAATGATGTCATATATTTCTCCACAAATTGCATCCCTTAAAGAGACTCAAATAGACAATGTAAATGTAAAAATTGTCAATGCAAAATAATTGTATGAATGAAAATAAACATGTTAGTAAGTCTTTATATAGAGCACAAATAGCACCATGAAGAAACATGTTCTATCTTCAGTAATTAGCTTTAATTAAGACCCATTTTGTGTTATTACTTTGATTGAATCTCTGTGGTCTCCCGGGCTCGGAGCAGAGCTGCTTCTCTCACTTCATTTCCGTGGGTGTTTTGTTCATTCTCAGGTTGAAGGATTTAAATGGCAGCAGTCCCTTCATAAACTCAGTGGTCCCTCTGTGTGTAACCTCAATTACACTGTCACAGATTACAGCTCACAATTAGTACAGCTTTTAATCTGAACTCTCTCCCCTCACGGCCACACACTGTTTCCTCTGTGTTACCTTCAGGATTCAGTGGAGGCTTGAACACTCTATCCAAGAACTAGACCCCAAGAGCTTTGCTTCTTTAAAAGATTTGCACAGTTCAACAGAGGACCATAGCAATTCCCTTTATTTGTAATATTAACATCCTGTCTCCCCACTGAACAGATGTGAACACATGCCTTACCTAATGTTACTAATACCCCCTTACATGAACTTTTTAAAATCATAGTTTTGATTCATTTAGTCAGTAACCACAGAATAAAATATGGTGATCAGAACTTGAGTTGAGTGGCCAGTGCTCAGCATTTCTTCAGCTTTTGTCTGTTGTAAACTGAATGATTTTATTACGTAAAAATGAATGATATTTTAAAACATGTGTCTTGCATTTTAATCTTCAATCAGCACCAAGTGGTATCCTTAAAGGTACAGGGCTTATTTTGTTATTGTGAAGCATATTCCATACTTTACGTGACATTAGTGAGTTAGGGACATTTAATGGCTGAAAAAGTGTGTTTGAATGATTGAAAATGTTGTAAGGAATATAAGACAACACATTCAAAAAATATTATATTATTAGTTATTATATTATTATATTATTATTAGTATTATACCAATAGTGTGTGAATGGGCAGATTTTATGAAGTATCTCTGTGTATGTGAGAGATCAAAAATGAAAGGAAGAAGAAGTCAGAAAACCTGCATCTCCAACAGAAGAAAGAGGATTTGGAGCTCTAAAGCCTGCGGCTGTATCCTCACCTCAGAGAGATATCCCATCGCCTCACATTCGCTCCTTCCTTACAGCTTTTATCCTCCGTAATTCTCCTCATTCCCAGACATTTCAGCGCTTTCCGGGTTCACTATCCACCCCACTGGAGAGACGCGCAGATGAATCCATTAGGTTACATAATGCAGATCTCAAAACGAGCCTTTGCTGTAGTACAACTGTTATTGTTCCAAGCAGAAGGAAAAACTCTTGTGGTGCATCTGTCCTTTGTCACTTTAACCACAAACGTACCCTTTAGTTGTTCTGCTCAGCCTTTTGGTTACTATCACTACATCATTGTAACCACTATTCTTGCTCTGGTCACATTAATGTCATGTCCCCCTTTTCATTTATCTTGCTAATGCTTTATGAGTGTTTGCAAATATATTGTTTTGTTTTGAATATGCTAAAGTTGAGTGGGCCTAAGTCTGACATTTTCTCAGCTCTGAGAGTGCATGAAATTGTCAGTATTACATGTGTTGCATCATGTTCTTGCATGGGCTCTAGGGACAAATACTATAGGAAAAATGATGGGTTAAATAAAGTGCAAAGGTACCAGCAGAAATGCCACTCGGGTGACAGCTGAAATAGAGCTGTATCGCATTTTTCATGTAACACTCAATTCCTTTATAGTTCGGGTTTTTCGTCTGAATATAAGGTTGAAAATGCTGAAATGATCATAACCAGTCTACAGTGAAGGGTCACAGACTTTAAACACACAAAGGAGCACATCACAGGAGAACGAGGGCACTAAAGCTCTCAACTGTGCAACTGACTGTTCTGCTGTCAAAAAGCAAATGGATTGGATATTGACTTCCAAATATATCCAGATTAGACAAATGTACCTAATACAACAAACTAAAAAACAAACTAAGTGCTAGAATTTCTATTTCTGAAAAGTGATTATGTGATTACTTGAAAAATATATAACGGCAACATAACACACTTGGATCAATTTTGTTTTATTTTAGTTTTAAGGAAATAAATGTTGTTTTCAGTCTTAAATCGGAAACCGTGTTGAAAGTGAAAAAGCTGGATCAGTGAAGGATACATGAGAGCAACAGTGGCTAACACCCAAAATAGTATTAATAAGGTGAGATGCTCTTATTTCCACTTTGTAGGTTTGTTGGATGAAAAACACTTAGAAGCACCGGCTTGAGACTATAACAGACAGATGTTTCTCTATCATGGCGCAATATTAAAGTGTCCCATGATAGACATTACTTATGGTTTACAGGAGCCTTTAGTAATGGCATACAAACAGTATACTTCAGACTTTCTACTGTATGAGGAATTACCATATCAGTGTTTTTTGTTTTATTCTTGACGCCCTCTGAGTAAGTATAAGTGCACTGGGTTTAACAGGGCAGACGTCTCACTCATCACCTTTCGTGCTTATGTTGACAGCTCTGCCCTGTCCACTGGCAGCATTACTAGCGTCTTATCACTGACACTTCTCTGCTTTGGAAAGTTACATTTCCATTTAACAATTCTTTGCTATATACTTGCTTTATGCTTTACAAATGATTGACCTATTTTTATTAACACAGTTGTATTTTGCTGGGAAAACTGCCTCCTCATTCTGGAGACACTGACTCGTGGCTGAAGGGTCTCCTCCATCTGTTGCTGCATGTCTCTCAGCACTTTGGCAAAAACATGGAGCTGGCTTTAGCAGTCACCCAACCAAGATCCTCCAGGTCTCTAAGACGACGCCTTTCACATCATTACCAAAATGTTGAATTTTACTTCAAAATCAATGTTAATGTTATAGTAAATCGAACGCTATGGTGCGAAAAATTTTCAACTTTGCAGAGTTTTTATGATTAAGTTGTTTTTTTTCCTTTAAAGCTACCATCCGTTGTTTTCTTCATTTATTTTTACATTTTATTTCTTTATTTTTGTTAACCAGTACATTGCAGATGTGAAACCTGAGCACATCCCCATCACCTGGCCTTTGTTTAGACTCACCTGTGCACTCTGGTCTTGTTCTGTCAAGCCAAAACCATCAGCTTTGGCTCAGCTCACTTCACCATCAGAGAGAAGTCTTGTAGATGGCAGCGGAGGTGCTTTTGACACATGTATAAGGTTTTTACATCAGGATCTTTAGAGCTGAAAGGACAAAAAGTGCTTAGATTAAATACTAGATACTAAATACTAAATAAAAAAACAACTAAATAATAGAGCTTAAACCAGGTCTGAAGAAAACCATCAGTTTGAGAGAACAGGCGGGTAAAGCCTTTGAGACTTCGGCTTCACCACCACAGACACATTATAGTGGATACAATCATTTAAGGTTTGTGGGTCCGTGTACCATTTGTTCTTTTGAATTTCAATTAAGAACGAAAAACAATAAAATGGGAAAACGGTTTATTATTTAAATTTTCCGTTTTAGTGTCAAAGGAAAAAAAAACAAAACAGATTTCGACCTCTATTTTCAATATTTATATATATTCTCCTGCAGAAAGAGGCGCTGTCCTGTTTTGTATCAGTGTGTTGTGAGATTTCAGCCGATTTCAGGTTCTCCCAAAGTCCAGGCAAGTTGTGTGGATCAGGTGTGAGTAGATGTGCAGCTACTGAAGTTTGAGACATTTCTTTTTGTCATTTACGCCTCACCTGCATTTTATGCATATGGGTTATTAAGACGTATCCCACTCACTAATGTTAAACTTATTTTATCACACGGTGATAAACTGATAACAGCGCTCGCTTGTGTTGCAACTTCATGTTAACCACACAGACAGAGGCGCTTTCTGCACTCAGGCTGCAGCATCCACTGTGTTCATAAACTAATAATCTGTCTATAGAACACCATGGTTACCATTGAGATCCATGCTAAATACATCAAAGAGTTGTTTGGAGCAGGGAAGACACATGTGGAAATTTGAGCCACACTGAAGCAAGATGGAATTCAGATGTGCTCAGAAATGAGCTTTAGAAGATTTTGTGAAAAACACAGATGCAAAAGATTGGTTACCGATGCAGAGTTGGAAAGTTGGAAATTATTATTATTATAGATCCATGCACAAGCAGCACAGCAGCATAACTTCCAGGGCACATAAACCAGAGAAAATAAAATATCAAAATTGAAATAGGCACCAAGATTGGTGTTTATTTGAAATAAGCTTTAAATTAAATATTGGAAATCGAGGTCGAAATCTGTTTTTATTTATTTATTTATTTATTTTATTTTGTTTGGCTCTAAAATGGAATATTGAAATAATAAACTGTTTTCCCATTTTATTGTTTTTTCATTCTTAATTGAAATTCAAAATAAAGAATGGTACACAGACCCTTGTGCCTGCAAGGCTGTATAAAAACGTACATTATATTACCTTGTGTAGCTGCTTTTATTAACATTAATATAGCATCACACAACACGGCTCAATGATCTGTGCAACAGCATCAGGTCATTAACAGACCATGGCTATAGGCCTCTGAGTTTGATTATGATGAGACAAATACAAACACACCACTAACAGAACTATAACAAAACCTTTACAGCTTTGGCTTTGACAGTCTGGAACATGTTGGTCCTAAGTCTGGATAAATTAAGATCACCTACAGCAGACACTTAAAGAGCCCATATTACACTATATTCTGATCTATGTTATAATGTTCCCTCATCGTGAACATACATGCAGTTGTGCTTTGTTTCATTCACACTAATGCTGCATATTTATGCCAAGTTCTTCTCTCAAATGTCTCAAAACGTTGTGTTGTGATGTTATGTGGTAATACACCTTCACTAGAATCATTTGGATGAATCTGGCCTTGACCATCTCTACTGAACAAAAGGTAAAAGGAGCTGTTAACTTGAAAACTGCTTCATGACATCACGATTTGGAACAGAGCATTTAGAGCTTTGGAGATGTAAACAGAGTAGATAATACAGGATACAGGATCCAGGATGAGGTTATAATGTTCTAACACTGCTTAAAGATACAAGAAACAATTTTGTGTAATATAGGACCTTTAAATATCAGTATTCTATGGAGCCCCGGAAGGGCCACAGGGTGAGGCTTAATATAAAACGAATCCTGAGAAATTATCCCAAAATCCCGAGAAATTATCACAAGATCCCGAGAAATTATCACCCGATCCCTTAAAAAGTATCTCGTGATCCTGTGAAAGTATCTTGTGATTCTATCAAAGTATCTCGTGATCCCGTGAAAGTTTCTTGCATTGAATGAATGATCAGGTAGACAGGGAAGCAGAGCGTCATAACCACACCTCTGCAGCGCTCCTGCAGCAGCGGCAGAGGCTCTGGGTGCATAATGCAGTTGATTCACCAAACTTACACGCAGGCGTTCATATATATTTCAACTTTAGTTGTAGTCTGTTTTATTTGAAATTGTTGTAGGCTCTGTGAAAACTTCAGAAATTCATTTTAATTTAGTAGGGTACTGAATATGCAGAGTAGACAAGGTCCAGGTGAATCGGATCACATCCAGAGACCTTCTCTCCTACAAGGAAAACAGCACAACATCTGTCTTACCCTGTTCACTGGCCATTGATGTGCACAGATGGAGCGCACAGAAGACACTATCGGCCGTGATGTTTGTTGAGTAGAGACCAGGATGAGGTGTAGCATGTATAGCTCACAGTTATTTGTGCGCGTACTTAAAGATGAACGGCTTTTACGCATTTGTTAACCTGGCACAAGGTTAGGTCAGGTGTATGAGGCCGCCTCTCATGCCAACGGAGAGCTAAGACACACCCTATATGGGCAAAAGGCACAGCGGATTGTACAAGCGGTTCTTGCATTTTTCAAGGTTTTCAAGGTCAACCGTTGCCTGTAGTGAATTTACAGGCTTACTTTTACTTTCAGCATCTAAGGATCATATCTTCTCCGATAATCATCTACGGTCCTCACGGAGCACTGTATGTGCACATTCTCTCTCCCAGCGAGTCCCACTCATAGAGAACAGTCCTACCTACTCTCTCCCACAGTACCACGCACGTGAGTCCACGTGTGTCTTCTCAACCTGTAGCACAGCGATGAGGCAGATGCTTTGTTCCGTTTTCCTTGTAGGAGAGAAGGTGGGTCTCTGGATCCGATTCACCTGGACCTTGTCTACTCTGCATATTCAATACCCTACTAAATTTCTGAAGTTTTCACAGTGCCTACAACAATTTCATATAAAATAGACAACAACCAAAGTTGAAATATATATGAGTGTAACTGCGGTGAATGAACTGCATTATTCACCCAGAGAGCCGCTGCTTCCAGGAGGCTGCAGAGATGCAGTTATGATGCTCTCTGCTTCCCTGTGGAAAAGATTTCCTCTTCCTTTACGTTGTTGAGTGCAGAGGATGGGCATGAGACTTACTGGGACTGATAATAAAAACATCAAATTACCATCCAGTAAATAAAAAATGATATATTAAAATTAATTTATTAGACCCTGTTCTTTTACTCAGTGGTAAGAAGTATTGGACACTTCAATAATAATAAACCTTAAACATATACAAATTACAAAGATTAAGTAAGGTCAAATTGATTTGATAAAGAAGTCAAGATACTTTTGAAAAGCAGAAAGGAAACCAGTATTAGAGGTGATCAGTCTCTAAGTCCCAATCCCCAGTCTCTTCTCATGCTGCTCCTTCACAAAGTCTTTTTAGCTCTTTTCTTATCTACTATTCTATGTCCCTCCCTTGTTTGGTGGTTCCTGTTGCAAACAAGACCACTTCTAAATGCATTAGTATTGTAGGAAACTGCACTGTCTAGTTTCTGTTCATATTTTTGTGTTCAGTCCTATAGGTGAGCTGCATTTTCATGTTTTTGAGACAGTTTTGAGTGCCATGTGAAGTTCAAATACAGGGCACACATACATTTTAAGAAGAACAAGTAAATAAGTTTTTATCCTTTTCCACCTGTCTACCATTCAATGCAGTATACTTTCACAGGATCATGAGATACTTTTTACGGGATTGTGTGATAATTTCTTGGGACCTCAGGATAATTTCTCAGGATTCTTTTTATATTAACCCTCACCTTGTGGCCCTTCCGGGGCTCCGTAGTATCCAAATCACAGCATTTTTTGAAAAAAATTATGTGACTTCTTGTAGCAAAAAAATAATGAAGGCATTATCATCAAGAGGTGACACAGCTTTTGTTCAAAATCTGTAAAAACTCCAGCAGAACTCAACATTTTGGTGCAAGATTTTTTGTAGGACAAACTAGTCGACAGGAAGAAAAATACAGAAATGAGACACCTGCACCGATTTAGCCTGATTGGTTTAGCCTTTCTATGAGCTAATGTGCTGCTAATGGAGCATCATCCAGAGGGTTTTTAGATCCTCACTGTCAACAAGCTCATTCACATGTTAATCTTTTATATTTGGACTTTGCCAACTTGTTTTGTCAGAGGTCAGTGTCAACTGTCCTGTCATTTTAGATTATGAAGAAATATGGTTCCTCAAGGTGGACTTTGAAATTGTGGCTAGGCTTTAGTTAATGCAATCAAATATTTGAACTCTTAATAATGAATCCTCTTCAAGAGGCTTTGACTATTCAGTGGACTTAACCTGTCCATATTATTAAGACAAAAACAAGTCTAGCTGGTATGATCAAACTTTTGTGTTGCGGTACAATTCTTTCTTCTGGAGCTGTATTCCTTCTTATATTTTAAATGTTCAGTTACTTCACTCAAGAGTCTGCAAGGCAGTTCACATATGATTATTTGCAAAGCAAATACTCAGATTTCTTAATTAATAAGCATGCGATGGTCTGTACTTATCTCTGTGCTTTATAAGGATGAGTAGAGGAGCAAGGCAGCTCCTCCTGAGGCAGCACTGGCTTAGGCCTGATTACTGTCACTGTGCAAAGAGGCACAGTCTAAACCTGATCCTGCTCTGCTCTGACTCTCTGCTCTGACTCTCACTGAAGCTGCTGTACATGTGCCACATACCCTGTAACTATTGTAGATTTTTACAACAAGTCATTGATTTTATGAAATGCTAAATTAAATCACATTCAATTAACATAACTATATATATCAGATCTAAATTATTTGTTTTGGATCAACATAAAAAAGAAAATGTGTGAGTGGCTGTACAATATTTAGAAAGTTGGTCGGGGTACAAAATGGCTGCTTCGTCATAGTACATATACAATGGTGTCTACAGTACTGATGCTGAGTAGATTTGGGGAATGAGTAGTTACTGCATGATTTCTCCTCCGTAGTCAAAGGTGCAATATTGATGGAATATTCCATCTGCTTGCCTCCATAGAGATGTTATTTCTTTGTTTGGAATGTTCAGTATGGCAAAGCTTTTATTGCAAAAAATAGATAAACATGCATTTTTTCTGTGAGAGACTTGGCTCTAAGTAGATTGGACCTTTAACTGGACTTGGTGACACTAAATGTTTGTATAAAGCATGAACATCACTGTGGAGAGTGGATCTTCCACCAGAAGTTACATAATGCCCCTTTAATGGGGAGAGTATCTGCTAATCACAGTATAGTACAAACTCTTAGGTTTGGCTCAGCAGAGTGGCAACCTGCCACCAAACTTACTTATTTTAGATTGTGCCAATTTTAATTAGAGCCCATTTGTGTTAAACTAAATATATCAAAGCTGTCCACTTGAGCCTGAAACTAAAAGCCAGAAAATTAGATGAGCTCCAGTTTGCACTTAAAATGACATTACAGTTTCCTTCAGCTGAGCCTTTGTCAGTGCATTAAAAGTATTAAGATAACTCTTTATCCATGAGGCATGTTTAAAGCAGTTTGTCTTATTTCAGGATCACTGTTCAAAACTATATGATGAGAAAATCTACCTTAAAGTAGCTTAAAGGAAAACCACAATATAAACAGATGGACTTTTTTTTTTTTTTTTTTAAGGATGTGACATTGTGTTTTTATTGTTTCAACAGGTACCATACATAGTTTTATGTCACAGACTTACACCATATTGCCAACTCTTTGCAGTGTGGCAGGTCAGATTGGCAGGAAAACCTTTCTTTACATGGTCTCCTTGTCATTCATTTGAATGTAAAACCTTTTCATATTTATGAAATACATACTTGGACTGAAGTGCTCATAGACACACATGATGTATTTTACAACAGTGTACTATTATAAACATGTGGATTACACACTCTTTAAGGCCAAAACACTAAACACAAAAATGACTCTTGACATAACCAGTGAAACTCCTCCTCCTTATTGAAATGCCATAAGTTCATTTGTCTATGATTGTATTCAACAATGAAGGGGAAAGGAAAGGGAGTTTTGAACGACATTAAGCATTGATAAACATATATTTATGGCTTATGATTATTCAGTATCCTTGTTCATAGTTACAAGAGAGTACATATAAACAGTGCTTCTTCATCATCATATTAGAATGAAAAGATGTCCATATTGTACAGTTACTGCTGACTCCACTTGTATTTACTATATTTTTACTTGAATTGGAACATTTGGAGAGCCTCCAGTGTTTCCAAACAAGCACAATTTGTCTCTTTAACAAACTCCTTGTATTACCTACAGTACTTCCTGCAGCTGAGCAATTTCACCTGAAAATGAGCTATAAGAGAAAAACTATTAACATCAGCAGAAGATATCTGAATCTAAGAGAGAGTCTGTGATAAAGGTGGAGAGTGAGTGAGAGAGAAAGAGAGAGAGGTGCTGCCATATACCCTGAAGAGCTACAGACTCTCCTGTCCGGCCCTGTATCTCTGCATCTCTCTCTCTTCTCTCTCTCTGTGATATGGAAGCAGCACTAAAAACACATCTTGTAGCGGATACATCGTGAAAGGGCCTGACAACAGTAAATTGGCTATTTGCTCCCCTGAGCCACTTCCTAGATTCACAATCGGTACAGTGCAGTAATTGCTTATGTTGCGTTTCTACACATAACTCACACTAAAGAATTTTGTTGTTGTTACTTTGGCCTATTGTTGGCTTGTGGGTTAACAAAAGAAGCTACTATAAACTATGTTAAATCAGGCCAAACAGTTGTTGCTTGTAGAGAAACTAATCTTACTTCCTGACTTCTCACTTCTCTACAACAAACTTCTGTAACTGCCCAAAGAAGGTTAAGTGGTGTTCTTCTGAGCATGTTGTAAAGCAGATTATCTTGCTTGTCCAACGAGCTGGAGATGAGAGGAAGAGCCAAAGGGACGGCCCAAAGGTGGATGGGACATGAGTCATGTAGAAATCAAAAGTGCACACTCATGTACACAGAGTGGGCCTCTAGGCCATGTGCTCTTGTTAAAAAGGACTAAGCAGACTAGAGCCTCTGTGGTCCTTTCAGCACTTTCACTTCAGATGCTCTCAGCTGTAGCTGCATTTGGCATATCCATGTTTTTGAAACTGCAGTAAATGTTCACATATTGTATAGATGTTGATCAAATCCTTTCTCCTTCCATTTCATCCTGCAGATGTGTCTTTGTCATTGCTCACCTTTGTGCCTTGTTAGAATGGCATATTCACATACCACCACAGCATTGGTCTGTCTATAATAAATGCATATGTACAAATAGACCACATATGATTCTGATAAGAATCCACTCACACTTTGTGCCAGTTCAAGTGTCGACAGTCACACAACACCCAAACAGTATGCAGCCTCCCAATGGAAAAGATGATATCATTATAATACAGTGGGATGTATGGCATGACGTTGCACAGTTTTACACAACAAAGTTAAATAAGAGTGTGCATTGTTTCCATTAGTGGTCAGGCCTCTTCAAAAGCATCAGCAGTCCCAGTGCAGCCCCCATAGTGGCAGCAGCATCAGCAGTAGTACAGGCAGGGGACGCTCAGCTGCTCCATGCTGACTGCCCTTTGCTCCAGAGTCCATATTGGAGTCTTTCTCTGAATATGGAGGAATCACGTTGAAATCTTTACTTCTTTGCTCTTGGTGCGCTTCCTCTTCCTCACTATCGTCCATCTGAAATAAAAGAAGCACAGTGACTTTATTTCTAATTAGCCAAAGAAGTGGAGTGTGGAGCGAAGTTGAGAAGGAAAAGTTTAACTACATTAAAACACCAATCAAAGATAATTCCTTTGTATAAAGGACATAGTACGTGAATGTTGTGACAAATGAACCCAGTGCCGGTGGCTTTGGAGAAAATGACTCTCAGACAAGGCAGGGCAATAACCGACCAGGTCCTAAAAACAGATTTAACTCATGGAAGTCTAATGTGTTATAATGGTAAAGTCAGAAGCCCTGAATCAGCTTCTTTTGATGTCCGCCCATTGTGAATTGCATTAAGGTAAAGCTGCTTTTGTATTCTCTCACTGTGCGTCGGGGCTCAGAGGAGCTGTGTTGAAGCAGCTCTTTTCTATATATTGCATACATTCAGCAAAGACTGTGTTATCAATCAGCACAAGTGAATTATACAGATGACCTATTCATGACACTATACTGGCTGCAAGAGAACACTGTCAAGATTATTCAGCTAATTGATAAATGTGATTTATTATTTGTGATTTTTTTTTTTATCTGCCTGTTCATGTCACATTAACTTAATTTATCATTCAGAAAGTTTGACTTTATAAAGCTGGAAGGTCATGTGTGTTTAAGATCAGGGGCATAATGATATGCAAATCTGTTTCTATAATTTCATTAATTTATCATTCAGAAAGTTTGACTTTCGACTTTCGACGTCTCACTGTATATCTGGTGTGATATTTACAATACTGTTGTGACTGAAAGTAGAATATTATACTGGGGCAGCAGTCTAAGCAGGAACTCCCAGACCTCCCTCACCCCAGACACTTCCTCGACCTCATCCTGTGGGGCCCCAAGGTGTTGCCAAGAGACAGCGTCTATCTCTAAGGGAGTGGCCAGCCACCCTGCTGACCTCTTGTATCCGTGATCTTGTCCTTTCGGTCATTACCCAAAGCTCATGACCATAGGTGAAGCTTTGCCTTTCGACTCAACTCCTTCTACATCACAACAGTCAGTGAGCACATCTCTGCAAACGCTGCACCGATCCTCCTGTCAATTTCATGCTCCATCCTTTCCTCACTTGTGAACAAGACCCTGAGATACTTGAACTCGTCCATGCTGCAGGTCCTGGTTTGATGAAGCTATCAGAACAACATTATCTGCTAACAGATGAGATCCTGCAGGCCCAGAACCAGATATTCCCCGGCCCCTGACTGTGCCTAGAAATTCTGTCCATGAAAACAATGAACAGAACTGGAGACAAAGAACAACCCTGGCACAATCCGACTAGGACAGTCCCAGATCTTCATCATAGTAAGTCAGGTCTGACTGACTATTATGAACCTTTATGCTACCATTACGGGCATATTCCCAATGATATAATTGTGATAGTAACTTTTTTTTAATTGACTTCACTGAAACAGGTAAAAGGACCATGTCCTACGAAGTTTTGTTTTCCTTAGCATACTGCTTCTATGTCAAAGGGCAAAGGAGCATTTTGATTAAAATACTCCATCTTCTTATTTCGGAAACTTTTTACATTGCAACATGACAATTATTTTTGCCCCTATTTGAAACTGACAGGATAATCCAAAACTGCATAATGTGTCGACTTGCACAGCCACTGACCATTACATTTATAACAGCGAATCAAAGCCCTGCTCTTGTCTTGCATTGGTCAATTGGTCAATAATAAAATGCTCCAGAGGATTTGAATCAGCACTTACCCATAATGCAATTCCATAAAATCGGAACAACAACAGAAATGAAGCTGTCTGCGATGATCTGGCTTTTAATGTGACCCTACTCATCATTTAGACTTTTAAAATGCTCTAGTTCCTTGACCTGAAAAAGGCACGCACAACAATAACTAGATATTGGCATCTGCCCCAGAACAATCAAATATACTGGACGCTTTCTTGACTTGCAGCCAGTTTCTTTCCCTGGACAGTTTGTGATGTCTGCTGAAAATACAAACAACTTGAATACACAGGCGACCATCAATTATGAATGGCCTTTATTATCAGATCATTTCAGTGGACATGTCTAGCAGCTTATGGAGCTGTACTGTGGACGGAGTGAACTGTAGCTTAACAATACTACAGTAGCACAGAGCTCTCAGGAAGCAGCTGTCACCATGTTGCACTGAGGGCCCAGCTGTGGTGTTACAAGACAGGCTGTTTCCTTTGGCCACTAATGACCACCAAACACTCAATGACTGGAGCGTTTTATTTTATTTATTTTTTTCCTTCCCAAATGTAAGGTATTGTCTCAGGTCTCTACGCTACACAGGTGAAACATAAAAAAACAAGCTGGATATTCTCAACATTTTAAGGTCCCATGTTATGCAAAATTGACTTTTGAGAGCTTTAGAATATTATTACCCCAACAAAACATACCAGGATTTGAGTTTTGTTTCATTCAACATGTGAGTGACCCTGTATTATTGCCTGTCTTCATCTTCAAAGCTCAAAATGCTATGTTCCAGCTTGCTTTCAAGTTGTCAAGGTTTATACCTTTTTGTTCAGTAAAGATTGGCAACTCCAGAGCTGAAATGAACTAAATGATTCTAGGGTGTATGGAGTTAAAAACATGGTGAAGCACTTCCTGTATTGCCGTATGACATCACAAGTTTCATCAGAACTCAACCTAAATATGCAGGTTTTGTGTGTTAAACATGTGCGAATAAAATAATACACAAGTATGTTTTAATGAGGAAACAACATTATAACATAGACCACAAAATAGCACAGTATGGCCCCTTTAAGGCACATTTTAGCACATTACTGATGCATTACCACAATATATTGTGATTCTCCACAAAAATATCAAGTTATTAATTATTTCCCACCCAACTTACACACTTGATGTATCATAATATCCTGCTGTTGGTAAAATGCACTGTAGATCAATTTAACTCACAAATTACTCAACCGTAATCAAAAACAAGTAACATGGATTTGGTTACAAACAAACCAAACAACTGAAACACTGACATTTGGAAATGTGGAGTTCTGACATTATACATATGGTGGTTTGCGTTTTATGTGCGTTGTCTGGTACCAATGTCAGATCATATTTTCACGGACTGGCGGCTCAAAACAAAAATGTATATACAGACGGACATCACAAACTTAATGTGGAAACTCATGTATGCAACAGTTTTGTATGGAGACACACTTTATAAATAGGACCCTGTTCGGATGAAAATGTGTGAAAAGCCGTTGTTCGTTTAAACCTGTGTTTTTATATACAATTTTTATAAGCAGTGAGTTTATATTTTCACTGCTCCTGTTAATGCCAGCACATTGTCTCTTCAAACACTGTCATTTTTAAATAAACAACCGAATATAAAAGCCCTGATACTGTTAAAGAGACTGTATAATAACATGCAGGTGAGGGAATAAAGCGGATTTAAGCTATTCTAGACCACGGGGGGTGCAAACACGAATGCTACTGTAGCG
>JACN01052835.1:0-10774 GCA_000787155.1 Scartelaos histophorus | reverse complement strand
CTTGTATCAGAATATTATTCTTTCTTTATTATAGGCCTGAGCCTCGACAGGGCGTAGGGCCTATTTCTCTTGCTACAGCGAATTTGAGAGGACGTCGTGCAGCTTCGTCCTCTCGGTCGCCCCCGGCATGAACAGCAGTGTCCCAGTGACCCAGCCCAAGGCCTGGGTCATATTTATGACTGCTAAAATGAATGGAAGTCAGTGGAAGGTTGGGAAGGTGCCCTTACGAGCATATATGACCTCATCACACCAATGACGAAGGTGCCCTTACGAGCATATATGACCTCATCACACCAATGACCCCACGGTGACGTGGGGAAGGTCAAGAGCTTTCAAGAAACATATAATATGCTGTTCTAATGTTAACGGATATAATGTTGTTTTTGCTAAAAATATTCTTATTTATATTATTTTTATTTCTTCTTCTGCTCTTTGAGAGATAATTTGACCCCCTAAACACGTTCAAAAACTCAAACTTTGCTCAAAATTCATAAGTCCCGAAAATACAATAAAAAATTGGTTTCATGGACGGTGATGAAAAAATGCAAACACAGCGCCACCTACAAAAGTAAAAAAACATGATTGCGCCTATGGAGCCGCGCCCACGTCCACACACTGTCATGTGAAGTCCGCATTTTCACTTACGTTGCACTTTTCCTTTTCCTTTGGCATTTTGCATTATTCCTCTCACCCACAGCTGAAAATCACAGAACATTATCTACAGAAGTGGGTAAGCTGAATTATTTGGATAACTATCACGGTGTTATGAGACGTGTGTATAACTCCTATGTGCAAAGCTAGTGTGTGGCGTGAGCGTGAGTGAGTAGTTGCGTGCGCGCCCCTGGGCACGCGCTTTTGTAAGCCCCCGCGGAGCGTGCGGGTGAGTGATGAGTGAACGTGAGTACGTGAGTACGTGAGTACGTGAGTACGTGAGTACGTGAGTACGTGAGTACGTGAGTACGTGAGTACGTGAGTACGTGAGTACGTGAGTACGTGAGTACGTGAGTACGTGAGTACGTGAGTGCGGCAAACGGAGCAAAGATAGAAAGTGCCTTGTCTTTTATGTGCATCGCGGCGAATAAAGTACAAGAACTCTTGAGCCACAAACTGGGGTAGTTATTAAGCTCATACACTCGCGACAACGGTGAGGTCCAGAACAGGGAGTTAAACCCTGAGGGACGAGTGACTGCAGCGACCCTCCGGCCCTGGAGAAGAGGACGGTTCTCCCCTGAGTCCTCCGACCACGGTCAGAGGACCGAGACAGGAACGGTTTAACAACGGTTTACATGTGGCAAAGCCAAAAATTTTGTTAAACATTTTAGAAAATGTTCAATGTCAAGATTTGCTCCGTTCGTAAATCATTTGCTGAAATTTGACTAATGCTGATCTTAGCCTGAATATAATCAAATAAACTATAAAGCAAGTCAACACTCACACCCTATTTAATGGTTCTCTAACTCAGCTTTAGCCAAGGAGACAGAGACAACTTTAGCATTCATTAAAAATACCAAAAACAAAACAAAAAAAAAAGTTTATACACAATTAAACGCCCAATGTTCTGTTACACTGGCTTTATTAAAACGTGTAGTTTACCTTGAGTTTTGGGTTAGGATTAGGGTTATTTTTTTTCATTCACGCATATTTTAGAAAACCTTAAGTAGTTTTCATTTAGTGTTTTGGCCCTTAGTAAATTTATTATAACTAATTTAATTTAGTTAATTTATAATTTCTTGTAGCTGTCATTCTGTCATCTTGCACTGTCTGATAACTCTGGAGTGATATCATTTTCCAAAAAATATGTCTAAGACCAATTAGGTGAAATTCCCATATAATGTGTTATCATGTGTTATCATGTGTTATCATCATAGACCGTATATATGAATGGACATAGCTAACGCGTTAGCCGCCGCGTGCCAAATAGGAAGTGCTCCAGGAGGCTCTTCCGGCTCCTTCTGACTCTGGCTCTCATTGACTTACATTCGGACCTTGTCGCTCGTCTCTCTGTAACTGCTGCTGTGATCCTCTTCATCTTAGTCTTAAAATGTTCTTATTAACCCGCTCTACATGATCCTGATTTTTTTTCCGTTATTTTGGTAGTCAAAAAAATCCTATTCATAACAGATCCTGGCTCCAGATTCGCTCCTGTAGCCGTTAGCATCACGAGCCTCATTTGAGCGGCGCTAAACGCTATGAGTGACGTCACATTCGCTTAGTCCACTTTTTTTATACAGTCTATGGTTATCATGTGTTATCATGTGTTTGGAGTTGTGTTTTGTTTCATTCACATGTTAAACACACAAACTTTGTATATTTAGGCTGAGTTCTTCCCTCAGACTGAAAATACTGTTCCACCTTGTGAGGTCATGTGGTAATACAGGAAGTGCTCCAATGTGTTTTTAAACTCCACAAACCTTTGCTAGAATCATTTGGACAATTTTAGACCTGGAATTACCATTCTAAAGTGTGAAAAATCCCTCAGTCGTCCAGGTAGAATCCATGGCAAAGGAAAATAAATTCGTCAACTGGACAAAAGTTATTTAATCCAATACGTTTCGCAGCTCATCCAAGCTGCTTCTTTAGTTCTTCAGAACCAGCTCAATGGCAAGAACAAGCCCCATGGTCTTATACTTTCATTACTAAAGACACACAAAAGTGCTAAAGAAAGTCACCTCCATGACTCTGCTGGGGCAAGTAGCCAATCTGCATGACCTGTGCGCCATCTACTGGAAAGCTGCAGTACTGCCACGTTTAGGGGTGGTGCGTTTAGAGGCGTAGGCCTCCCTTTGAAATAAAGCTGTCATAACTGTGATTAACTTAAAAGGGTAGCAGCCATGTTCATGTGCAGGTTACGTATTTGCACTCACACTGTGAGGACCTAGTAGGAGTAGGTTTAGTAGGTTCGGACCTATTTAAACGGGAACTTGTAATATGGAAGTTATGTGACAACTTTTACCCCAACTTTTATCCACTCACGTAGGAGTGTAACACAAAACATAAAATAACAGCTTTTATAACAACAGTTATGAGGACAAGAACAGGGTTTTAACATTTTCATTATTGCAGTTTACTACATGTCCGTAATGTCCGTAAATCATCCGTCACCTGGCAACCAGTGTGTTTGACATTCCGGTTTATCCTCAAACTCATAGAGAGAAGGAGAAAGGCCCTGGAGCTTTTATTCAGGAACTTATAAAGATAAAAAAAAATATGTTTGGAGAACTGGTGCTGGACCCCGTGTCTGCGGCTAAACTACAAAATCGCCGAACTAAAGAGGCTGAAAGGCGAGAAAGAATTTTTAACTCCAAAGAGCGGAGCATAGGGGTAAGAGTGGCCTGTTTATCAGAGGGCACAGTGGGAATATGCGCCAGGGACATAGTTATAATGGATAATAAATGACTCTTACCTCTGACTATGCACACAGGTTGATAAGGAAGCGCTGGACATTCAGCTGAAGGAAAAGAAACTAAAATACGAAGTGGAAAAAGAGAAGGAAAAGGCCAGTGGTGAGGCTGCTTCCTTATGTTCCATTACTATGGTCATTATGTGGTATCATTTAGCAGTGCCGAGTGTAACTAATTGTCCTCGAATCGACATATAGCCTAAATAACCAACACGAGTCTGTAAAATCAAAGTAAATTTAAAGATTTTAGTATGAAAAAATAGATAACGCAGAGGACCATAACCCCAGCACTTTGAGAAAGAGGATAATGGACAATTTATAGTCTACCCATTGAATTATAACAAAGATTTACCAAAGTTAACAAGGGCCTAATGTTTGCCTATTTATGATATATGTGATGTTTCCCCACATTGCCGTTGCCATAGTGCTCTAACCCCAATAAAATAATACATTATTTTTTAAAAAAGGTTAATAAATAAATATCACTGCCATTATTATAAACAAACAACATTTGTAAAATGACTGCAGACTGAATATTGTAAAAACAGAACATGTATATACCCTTGTAAGTAATAATGTGCACATTTCTTTGGTAAATAATGCACATAAGTACAAATAATTGCACAATAGAATTTACTCAATAAATAATTGAATTGAATAATAATTTGAAAGTGAACATTTCTCCATGAAGAGTTTATCTGTTGGCATGTGCGAAGGTCCAGACCAAGAGAGAGGGTGAAAGGAAGGGAGGAAAAGGCAGAGAAATAACTATTTTGGGGGGATTATGTTTGCTCTGGCACCAGCTTCTCGTCTTCTGACTTCTTGGTGCACTTTGGATGGATAGTCTGAATTTTCCTCACCGTGGGACTAATAAAGGCACATCTTATCTTATCTTATCTTTTACAAGGATTCACGAGTCCTTTGTAATGTGCATGTGTGGAGCCATAGCACCGTTTCCTCATCAAAAACATAGTTGTGTTTGGTTTCATTCACACATGTTAAGCAGTTCTTTTCTCAAACATAAAACACTCTGCTCCACCTTGTGATGTAATGCGGTAAAACAGGAAGTTCTCCACTCTGTTTTTAAACTCCATACACCTTCATAACAATTATTTGGATCATTTCAGTCTTGGAATTTGCCCATCATTACTAAACTAAATGTAAAAACTATTAACTTAAAGTAGCACGTGACTTTGAGACATTTTGAGATTTGGGGATGTAGACAAACAATAAAGAGTTACTCAAACTTATGTGAATGAAATAAAATAACTCCAGGTATGTTTTTTGATGAGGTAATAACATTATAACATGATTAAAAACTGACACATTTTTCCCAACAGATGCAGAGATGCTCCATTATCAAAGAGTAGCCAATATTCTGACCCATCGTCAACAAAAGCAGCAACAGCAAATAGCCAAGGACACGGTGATGTTCAGGCAGACGCACCAGCAGCCGTCCAGTCGGAGGGAGTTTGACCTGAATGACCCAGACTGCCTAAAAAACATGAGTCCTGAGGAGGCACAGATGATGATCCCTGGCCTGACCGGAGAAGACCCCAACTTTAAAGACCGACAGCGGAGACAGAGGGAGCAGCTCCGCCACTGGCTCATAGAACAGCAAGCAGAACGCCAAGGACTAAGACACAAGCAGGAGACTGAAGGTAGGCCCAGTTTCTACCAAAGAGTCAAATATCAAATAAGGGTCTGGTGTAACACTATCAAGGGGCATGGATGCTATTTGAGGAATCATAGTCCATAAAAATAATTAAAAGGCTCATATCATTCTTTTTTCTGATCTATGTTATAATGTTGTTTCGCCCTCAAAAACATGAACCTGAAGTTGTGTTTTGTTTCATTCGCATGTTTAACACAAAAATCCTGCATATATAGAGTTCTTCTCTCTGACTGAAAACATTCCAGTTTGTGGTGTCATGTTGGCATCTGGAATGGCTGAAGATAGATGTTAACTTAAAAACTACCACTTAATGACATCATGTGGTGGAACAGAGCATTTTGAGCTTTGGAGATGTAGAATCAAACGCGTGTGAATAAAGCAACACAACCCTGGGTATGTTTTTGATGAGATTATAACACTGCCTAAAGCTCACAAGAATTCATATTGTGTAATATAAGACCTTTAATGTCTTTGTTATAGAAAGATTGAGATTGTGAACTGGTGCTGACACATGTAGATTTCTGTTTGCAGATAAGAACTATCACAAATTCATGTTGGAGGTCAACAATATGGCTCTAGAGCTGCAAAACACTGAGATGGAGAACCGAAAAGCCCAAGTCATGGCAACTAAAGATTTCAATCTTGCAATGGTAAGTCAGCTCACAATTTGCCATCAACCAACATGTGATGAACAAAGCACAGGCTGACATGGACCCGTGCTCCTGCTAAGATCTGCAAATGTGAGATGATGTGACCCAAACATGGAAACAATCACTGACCAAACCTACCCAAGTCTGATCTCGTCAAATCTCAGAAGCTAAGCCTGGTTAGCACTTAATCAGAGATTGCTCCACAGTGGGGTGCCAGTGGCAGAAACTTGTGGCAAGACACTTTACCCACATTGCCTAGTATGAATGTGGTGTGCACGTGACTATTGGTGGTGGTCACAGGGGTCGATGGTGCAGATTGGCAGCCTCGCTTCCACTTTTACCACCACGAGTATGAAGTGAATGAATAATGTACAAAATTGCAAAGTGACCTTGCGTCTGGGACAGGACTATATAAGACTAATGTTTCTTCTTCTGATTCAATTCAGTCAATTTGGAGGAAATGCGTGATAATGGAAAATTTGCGCACACAAGAACTCAAATTGTCTTCAAGAAGAGCTTTTATTTATGCTAGTGCAATGCTAAAGTTGTGTTAGATAAAAAATAAGACGTATAAATAACTACCACATGTTTTTCCATGCCATAGTCAGAAGAAAAAAGGCATCAACAATCTAAGGAAAAGGAGACCAAGGTTTGGGATTTCATGGATGGAGTGAACGATGCAGACTCTCCCCAAAGCATAGTGGAAAGAGAGAGGAAAGAGATCCTGAAGCTTAAAGAATTTCAGCAACAACAAATAGAAGAAAAAAGGGTAAAAAAAAAAAATAATAATAATAAATAATAAATTATATACACATATAAAAGAATTTATGCACGTTTAAAGGTGCATTGTGTAATTTTCTGGTGGTGGGTCCATCAAATGCTTTTCTCCATGGAGATCGTATTGCTTTGTCTGGAATGTTTAAAAGTATGAGGTTAAACCTTTTAATCTTTGTGGAGACCAAACCAGATCAAGTTACAGGTCAGATCTGTGGAGAGGCGACAGTCAGAATGCCTGTTTTTCTACGTATTTTGAGCTATGAAACACCAGCAATTTAACAAATGCAAGGAGAACTTTTTAACGCTATACTGTGGAACATTCCAGGCAGAGCAATGACATATCCATAGAAACAAACAAGTGACAGAACATCCACCAGAAAACTTAGACAACACACATTTAAGCTACTGCTGTGTGTGTGTTTTTGCAGAGACAAAAACAGCGTGAGGAAAATGAGCAGCGTTACCATGACAGCGTCCGGATTGACTCAGCTCGGACGGCCACGCTCATCGAGAGACAACAGGCCAAACTCAACAAACAAATGAGGAAACACCTGGACAGCACCAACCACATGTTAGCAGACACCAGGAAACAACTGTAGGTGACATAAGTATTCAACAAAACACACATGCACTTTTTACTAATATATTCTATTTGTTTTTTGCCTTTAAAGGAAACCTGATATTTCAAGGGGCGCTGTCACAGACAGTTTCTTCTCCCAGTTCAACACTTGCAGTCGATGATGAAGACCGTATGGGACTGCAGTGAACGGGCTATGCAAAATAACAAAAAAATGCATAATAAATCATAATAAGTTAGCAACATTCATTTGCCATTGTCCTGATTTGTTTGGGCAGCTTTAAAGGCAGATAATAGTGACAAGTATAAAACTCATTCACACAGTGACTCTAAAACAGTGACTGCCTAAGTCCCAGTTCTGGGAAAAAATTTCCCTTTCATTTTTCCCATAGACTTTCTGGAAGAAAAAACAATGAAAGCCTGCTAAGGATTAAACAATTGTGTGGTAACAAATAACCACAAGGGCTTTAATTTTATTTAAAATCTGTTTCTGAAACCTCTCAGTTATTAAAGCATTTTGCAGAATCTTGTGTCTTAAATGTGTTTTCTGGACTGGAACAATGGTGTTTTGAATATTAGCACAAAGCTGTTTAGCCTCCATGATGTTTTTAATGTCTATGTCTATGTTGAACTCCATTCACTGCACCTCAAAAATATGTTTGAAATTATCTCCAGAGATTTGAAAATACTTCATTACAAAACACTTTACAAAGCACATTACAAAACATTCAATCTTCATACTCATCATAAAAGTCTAAAGTGCAATTGTAAAACGCTAACAGTTTTTTGTCACAGCTTTAAAGACTGAGGTTAAATGTCTCAAACATTGCTACAAATCACTATTTGAATGATTAGAAAGAGCAAATCACAAACTGTTGTCTAGTTATATAAATACAGACCTCAACATGTTCCTATATTCTTTTTTCTGCCTCTGGGCAGCATCCTGATATTAAACCATAAATTGTAAATTTGTTCAACCATATTTTTCTCCTGATTGTTAGAAACATATTAAAACATCTATTAAGCATTTTCAGATATGAACTTGTCCCATTGTTTCTGCCACACAGCCAAAGCTTTGTCTTGTTGCTGGGCGGGTAATGAACTGTACCTACAAGATAACACAGGGATGACAGTAATTAAGATATTCACATTAGATAATAGAAAAACACACTTTAAACTCAGTCTTACTTTATGGAGTTGATGGCCAGTGCTTTCAGGGTGCCTAAATTAGACCTTAAGCCCCCAAATCCAACAAATGCTTCATAAAAGTCATAGGACAAACCAGAGGAACCGAACATGGCTGGATCATCAGAGCTGATGACCAGTGGGTGGCCCTCTGCCATCAGCACTGCCCCGGGGTGGTTTCTTAGGTCATCTACCAGCTTTATAACCTGGAAAGGAAAACATGCAGCTCACTTACTTTACAGAGAAGCAAGTCATTGGACAGACAAAAGACAAATATTATTTTTTTTTGACAATTACATTTTGACTGCATCCACTCATAGATTTTACATGTTGTACCTGGTTGGAGATGGGGCAAATTTCCAAAGCTACTCCTCTTTTCCTGGAGAGCTCCTTGGCCACAGGGTGACGCAGCAGGGCAAAGCCATGTCCAATGCGAGACGTGTTGAACAGCAGAGCATCCAGCAAGTTCTGGTCCACTTCAGAGCCCTCCAAATCTACACACAGTAAAACAATCACATGAGTTATGGTCTTTACTTCTACCACATGAACAAATCCAAGACATACTAGTTTCTCCTGCATGGAAATAGAAGGGAAGGGGCAGTCCTTTGTCTGATGGGAGAGAGAGTTCGTTTCTGAAATACCACAGAGGCCTCCCTTCATCTTCATGACCCACCTGTTAGCAACACATTCCAAAAATACATAAGCATGTTTTAAAACGGAAATATTTACAATAAATGCCTCATCCTCACCAAATCAAAGCCTGCCATAAAATCTGGGAAGTTTTTCTTTAACTTCATGGCCTCCTCTACAACTTGGGCCATCACGGTTGAATTAACGCCCCTGAGCAAGTCAGATTATTATTATTATTATTATTAAAGGGCACATACTTCTGATCTATGTTATAATGTTGTTTCCTCATCAAAATCAGCTTTGATGTCATGTTGTAATACACTGTGTTTTTAAACCTAATGTACCTTCACTAGAATCATTTGGATTTTAGCCCCCGAATTGACGATCTCTACTGAACAAAAGGTAAAAGGAGCTGTTAACTTAAACTTAAACTACTGCTTTGTGACATAATAACGTAGAACTGAGGTTTTTTTGGCGATATAGACAGACTGGATAAAGGATTACTCAAACTTGGGTGAATTAAACAAAACACAACTCCAGGTATGTGTTTGATGAGGTAACAACATTATTAGATGGTTTAAAGGTCACAATAATTAATTTTGTGTAATATAGGACCTTTAACACACCGTGGTTTACCTGTGAATAGTGAAAATGATTCTTGCTCCAAAGAAGTCTGGATGATCTGCTGTGAACTGCTTTGTGATCTCCTGGTAGGTTTTTAGAGTCCATGTCGTGTCATGATTACTGCCATCCAGCTCATAAATCTGAAATAATGGATGTCATTATTATCTATTACAGCATTTCCCATTAACAGAATAGACTATGTTGGCCCCCACAGTCTAAGAAGAACATGGACTAAACAGTACATAAAAGAAAGTGCCTGAACTGTTTGAAAAAACTGCTAAAATATGACATATGGGCAATAAATAACATTCAAAATCCACAAATATTATAAAAGAAAATTATGAATCTAGAAATCATTTGTGCCAACATAATCTTACATGGAAAACACAAAAAGGAATGTCTGAGCAGTTAATTATCAAAACCAGGACATCTTTGATACCATCTTCAACATCTATCTATTTTTGTATTGAATGTTTATGTTCAGGAAATTAATATTAAAATCATATTGCACAGTCCTAGTGGATAGCTCCAGGAAAGATTAAAATATAAACTCTTCATTAGTACTTAACAGGCCTGTATTGCTCTATTTACTATCTCTGTTATAATGTTGTTTTCTCATCAAAAACATACCTAGATTGTGTTTTGTGTTATTTACGTATGTTTAACACACAAACCCTGTATTTTTAGGTTGAGTTCTTCTCTCACAAGGACTCCATACACTCCATACACCTTCACTAGAGTCATTTGGGTAATTTAATCTCTGGAAGAGCCAATCTCTACTGAACTAAATGTAAAAGGAGCTGTTAACTTGAAAACTACAGCCTCATGACATCACAAAGTGGAACAGAGTTTTGATGTAACACACAAACATGCGTGAAAGTCAACTCCAGGTATGTTTTTGAGCAGTTAACAACATTAGAACATGGCTTAAAACTCTTAAAAGTCAATTTTGTGTAATATAGGAGCTTTAAGGCCGGCAGCTGTACCTCAGGGAGTAGCGCCCGCAGTTCCAGGTACATGACATTGTCTGTGTAAAACTCGCTGAGGCCTTGGTAATAGTAATCTCTAAAGACTGGAGCGTAGGTGACCAGACCCCATAGAGCACCAAACGCCTCCTCAAACCGATTCCACGTCACGGCCTGGGTCGGGTACATCACAGTCGGGTCCAGCTTAGTGAAGATGGTCAAGTTCCCCATTATACTGTCAAAGGATAGAGTGAAAAATGCATTAAAAGAAAAAAAAAAAAAAAGAAAAAA
>JACN01013779.1:0-15375 GCA_000787155.1 Scartelaos histophorus | reverse complement strand
TTTATTTATTTATTTTATTTTATTGATGGATGAGCACAATATAAAACAGTTTCAATACAGAGAATAAATATAAAACACTTCATGACATCAAACAGCAACTTTACAAGAACAACTTGTGCAGGAAAAGGCTCATGGTGCAGATGAAGGTGAAATGGTGAGAGGCTTAATTAATGCAGCACCGCAGATACGTCTCATTATCACTGCAAAGCATCGTCACTCTTGTTGTCAACTTTTGTATTGTGATTTAAAATGTAATTCGCCCAAACAATAATGAATACATAGGCAATGTAAAAGAGTTTGGTGTTTAAACGTGAGAATACACAGAGGCTGGTGTCACAGGAGCAGTTTTATTTCCTCTGGTGTAAAATGACACTTTTAAAAGTTCGCACATGCAGATTTGCCTATGTTATGTGTCGCTGAAGCTCCTGGTATAAATCCGGGTAATAATAAAGGATTAGTCGAGCATGTGTGAATGAAACAAAACAAAGCTCTAGGTTTGTTTTTTAAGGCAGTAACAGTATTATAACATGGCTAAAAGCTCACAAGAATCCATTTTGTGTAAGACCTTTAAGCCAAGTTATAATGTTGCCTCATCCAAACCCTACCTGGAGTTGTGTTCTGTTTCACTTTAACACACTAACCCAGGCCTGGGCAATGTTCAGCTCTTAAACATATTTTATAATTTCACCTCATGCATGGACTAAAGCTGCATTGCTTTTATTTTAGAGGTGCTTTTGTATATTTTTAAGGCAAATTCACATTTGCCTTAAAAATATACACACATTGCTTAGTCATAACATGCACCCTAACAGCCTTAGCAGCGCATGAGAACAATACTATTTACTACTGTGTAATGATATCCAAGTCTCACCATATCATCACAGTATGACCCTCCCAGTATGATATTTACTGTTATATCGTAAAAAAGCTCATGATATGGTGGGATGCTCACGATATGGCGATATTAAAAACAAGACTGACATTATAAAATACTTTGCCCAGTTATTTGGTACATTTATTGTCATATTCAGATCAGTGACACTTTGAGCAGCCTGAAAAACCTTTGAAGTTGAAGTGCAAAATTCAAGTAACAACTAAACATTAGGGATGTAACCAAATCTAAATATAACTAACTAATCCTTGCATTTATATAGCACCTTTTTTCAAGACACTTTTTTCATTCACTCCACACTCAGTGGTGATAAGCTGCTATTGTAGCCACAGCTGCCCTGGGGCAGACTGACGGATGCAAGGCTGCCAATCTGTGCCATCGGCCCCTCCGACTACACTCATGCACACACCACTTTCATTCTAGACAATGTGGGTGAAGTGCCTTGCCTAAGGATACAACAACAGTTCTTTTGCCACTGGCGCCTCACTGTGGCACCTGGAATTCCCAGTGGTCTCCCATCCACCATCTCTTGGTATGATATTTATTTTATGGTTTGCACAATTGTGAACATGCTACTTTTTACTTGTAAAATGCCATGATAAGCCTTTGATACTATAAAATAAAATAAAATAAGATTTAAAAGTGCTTAATAAGTTATTTCTTCATGCCGTGTGCACTGAAATAGCAAAGGATCATGGTCTATGTAGTTCCCTCTGTTCTGATATTACTGCACCATAACAATGAATTTAAGAGACTTGTGATCTGACATATTGTGATGGCCACGATATTATTGTGATACTTTTGACAATACGATATCACAATATTTCGGTCACTGTTACAGCCCTACTATTTACTGCTTTTTATGAGGAAATACAATTAATATTGTGCAAAATTGAGTTAAAACTATTGGCCTGAACCTCCACAATATTTTCTGTTTCCCATGTGGCCCCATGGAAAAAAATAATTGCTCATCCATGCTTTTACCCATAAAATGCTCTGTTCCACCTTATGATGTCATGAAGCAGTAGTTTTACCACACGGTTGTTGTATCACTGGGCAATACACTCCACACACAGACAAAGATAATCCATTAAGTTGATACATACCAGAGTGCAGAGTGATACGGTTTGCTTTATACCCTATTCATGGTGGGAGAATTAATAATACAAAAAGACTTACTACCATGGAAACACAATTTTGAAGTCAATTATACAGACTATGTCCATGATTGCCACTGTCAGCCCACTACATTAGCGCATAATGAATAAATAAATAGTCTTCTGATTTAGCCTTGGAAAGCTGAAATAGCAAACAGTGGCCATAGGTAGTTTTGTTCTCATAATAAAGAAGGGATCAGCGCCGCATCATTCGCGTGTGTGATTCATATTCACTGTCTTTAATAAAGGGACCTGTTTGAACAAAGCCATGAATAGTCAACATAATATCGTCTCAAAATGGAGGATCAGAAAGAGCCTCTCAGACGCTGGAGGACTCTCGTGTCACTGGGATAAATAAGGAGCACGTTTCTCATTTGTGTAATCAGAATTAATTTACATATCCGATGATGATTCGAGTACAACACCGTGTTAGTCATTCACCACCGTGCACTTTTAGGAATGGAGCTCGCTTATTACATATTTGAATGCGCCCGTTGAAAGCGCTTCGGTTCACTCGTTGCGGTCGTGAAGCGCTGCAAATAAAGCTAGCCTGGTGGTAATTGTGTAACTTGCATTCGTTGTGTAACTTTTCTGGTGGACGTTGTTATCGCTTTGTCTGGAATGTTTCACAGAAGGATGCCAATTAAATATTTCTGTCTTCACGGAGACCAAACCAGACAAAATTACAGGTGAGATCGCCTGTTTCGCCAGTCAAATTGTTCGGTTTTTAGGTATTTTTGAGCTATAAAACCACCCGTAATTGTTTAAATTCAAGGTAGAGCTGTTTAATATCACACTGTGGAGCATTTCAGGCACAGCAATGACATATCCATAGAATCAAGGAGATGTCAGACCAAAAAGTTAGTTTCGTAGTGCATCTTTAAACCAATTTATATGCTTAATAATAATAATAATTCATGTTTATAAAGCACTTTTAAAGCCAAAGTTTACAAAGTGCTGTACAAGAAGCAATGAACAGCACAAAACAACACAAAAAAAGACAAACAATGCAAACAAACCAGTTAATTGTAATAAATAAATACATAGAATAAAAAGAATTAAGGAATAAAATGAATTATAATGTGATGATTATTTATTATATTAATTTACTGCTATTTTATGATTTTGCTTTTGTTTGATTTGACTGGTTTTATTGTTTTAGGACTGGTACAACCACATTTTAGCAACTTACCTTGGAAACTGCTAAAATGTGCAGAATAAATAAAGTGGATTTGGATTTGGAGTGGATACACGTATTAACCAGTAGTGACTCAGCAGGTACTTCTGAACACCATTTTGACTCGTGGGTCTCTACGGACGTGTTTCATTGTGGCCAAAAACATGTCGGATTTGATCAAAAGATAGAAAATCTCATTTGGACTTTTCATGCATTCTTCAAATATTGGCAGTTTTGAGGTGCTTTTTCCTGTGTTTCTGGTGCATTGTCTGCTACCTGGAGGTGTTATTGCTTCACCAGAATGTCCCACAATATGACATTAAACTAAACAGGTGACGCAGCCAGGCCAAGTTACAGGTCAGATCTACGGAGAGGTAAAATCCGAATACATATTTGACCAATTAAAACACGTGACATGAAATAAATGTAACACAAATAGCCGTAATACCATTTTGTGGAACTTTGCAAACGTTTCCATGGAGACAAAGGATTAGCAGGAATTGAGGAATAACACAAAACATGCACAGTACCGTATTTTTGGGACTATAAGGTGCATCTAAAATCATGGCATTTTCTCCAAAATCCACAGTGGCCTTATAATCCAGTGGCCTTATGTGTGACCTTTGGTTGTGTTTAACCTCCAACCGATTTGATGTTGTCCACATTAGTCTAATAAGGTATTAGTGGGCGAGTCAGGAGGAGTAATATGTTGGCCACATATAGGGCGACTGTGCAACATACCGGTAGTTCTGCCGTGTGCTGTACAAGGACCCAAAATGCACCTGTTAAGAGACATGCACCATGCAGATTTCAGCTTTTGTATTTTAGTGTTAAAACTGAACAATGTTGAGAGGATCCGGGCATGTTTGATGCCCAAATCACCAACTGTTAAACTTGTATTTTTGTGTTAGCTACAACTGAGAGTTATTGTAAATGACCTGAATAAAGTTCCATTTATCCGACACATGTTTTGTTTCTCTCATTGTGCCTTATAATCCGATGCTCCTCATGTGTGGACAATGACACAACTGACATATTATTTGATACTGCGCCTTATAATCCAGTGCACTTTATAGCCCGAAAAATACGGTAGTTCAAATCCTCCAAATTTTCCTCACAATTTAGCCTATAGCAACAAGACAAATATCTGGAGATTTTGAGCACTGAAGGATGGGTCTAATGCAGTGCACATTAACCTGATGTAATTTTGCTCATTCACGGTTTCTCTAAAATATGTTCCATGCTGTTACCCTTGTAGATGTATTCACAAAGTTCACTCTGAGTTGAAAACTGATAATGTATGTGTAGGGTCACTCCAGGAGAAACTGGGATTAGCTGTTTACGCCTCGGATCCCTGGACTAAGACTTGGTTGTGCTGCTGTGAGATGTTCCAGCAGGATTGTGATATGCATGCAGCCCGAGGGGAGAGGTGGAGAAGAGAAATTCACAGATATACGCGCTATCTTCTGAACGCAGCTTTGATATTTGGGCCATAGAGCTCCAGAATAAGATAGCAGTGCACACAAGCCGAATGCTCCGATTCATTGTTTTCAGCTGACAAAGCACTGATAGGGTTTACTGAGGCCATCAAGTCAAGTGTGAGGCAGGCACTTTGTTTTCAAATCACATGAAGGCTTATATTTATCCAAGACACAAGGAGAAAAGGATTATAGTAGTAGTAGTAGTAGTAGTAGTAGTAGTGGCAGTAGCGGTAGTAGTAGTAAATGGTCAATGGTCACATTTTTTATAGTGCTTTTCGACCTTTAAGGCAGCGATTTACCTTAAGGAAGCACTTAACGATTCAGACAAGGCAAGTATATTTCTATAGCAAAATTTGTAATTCAACGTGCTTCACAGAAAATACATAAAAATCACAATACAAACAAATAAAAACAAAAAAAAAAAAGCGAGAAAGAGATATTAAATGAGAGAGAAAAGTGTGGAATAAAAAACCTCCAATCTCACATACAGTATTGTGCACTAATTGAGTTAAGACTCTTGCCCAAGGACACAACAACAGCATCCGTGGGAGCTGGAATCGCACTGCTAATCTATGGATCTGAGTGTTCACCTAATCAAGTTTATGTCAAGAGCGGGATTCGAACCAGCAGCCTCCGGATCAGTGGACAAGGACTCTACGAACGGAGCGATTGTCACCCCAGTAGTTGTAGTAGTTTTAGTAGTAGTAGTACTTTTTAGGAGTTATAGTAGTTTCAGCAGTTTTAGTAGAATAAGATAAGACAGAAGTGCGTACGAGCCAAATGCCAAAATGTACAGAGCTGACAAAGCACCGACAGGGTTTACTGAGGCTGCTGTGCGAGACTTTGTTTTAAAATCACATGAGGGTTTGTATTTATCCAGGAGATCAGGAGGTGAGGACAGGAGGGTCAAATATTCACTTTAAGAAAGAATGTATTAGAATATATGATGTACTTGAATGTATGATGAATATATGATGTTCTGCGAAGACGGTTGTGACTGTAGGACAAATTCACAAATTATATACGACATAAGTTGTTTTTTCGTTTGTGTCTTTGGTGCAGTATGTAGCTTCCTCAATAGAAAAGATTCCACAGTATGAAATTAAGCTCCATGGGAACAATTCAAGTTACTACAGTACAGTAAGTAAAGCTAATTAAAGCCTCTTTAAATTGATTTTTTTAGAGAAACAGGACCATACTCCATAACAACTGTTGCTATACTATATTGTATTTAACTGAGATATATTTATTTGTACTTTTATGTATACATTTATATAATTCTGCCTTATTTGACACAATTCTCTAGTGATTTTTGCTATTACTTGTTACCCTAAGGAAAAAAAAAGTACTTAAAGATACCTAAAATGTACTTAGTCTATTATATTTTTGTACTACACTCCTATTTGTAGCATTCATAGGTGCAGCAGATGTAATTTAAAGCAAAAGTGATTCATTTGAACACATTTAGTAACAAAAATGTACCACTATGACGCAAATAGTAGATGCTAAATGCTTGTAACGTAATACCTTTTTCATCTCACAGTGCTCAAACCTCTCTGTATTTCTTCTTCTTCATAACTCAAACATTTCTCTCATGAAGTTACCTGCAGACTGCATTTCCACAATACAACACTGCCCCTTGGTGGTCAAACGCTGCCATTACAACTTCATCACCCCTAAATCATACATGTCTCTCTGTGGCAGCGCTGCACGGCTTGTCAGGATGATGCATGGGCCGGACCCGAGCCCGGAGACGGCTACATAAATCAGATGCCCTCCCTGAGATATGGAGGTGTCCTGTGTTATGGTTCACTACAGTTAAGTGACAGCTCATGTTTAAACAAGCACTAAATCACAGTGTTTTTATGAATGGCTGGCTTTTTACATTGACCTCCATAAAGTCTAACAGAGAGATAGAGGAGGGGGCAGGGGGACACGCTCACCCATGACACTGCCGCATATTTAACATGACATCACGCTCAAACTGCTCTTTTAAAACCAACAACAGGCGGGATTTACTACGCTTTGCACTTACACATCTGTCAAAAAATGGATTGTACTAGTAGTAGTAGTAGTAGTAGAAATAGTAGTAGTAGCAGCAGCAGCAGCAGTAGCAGTTATAGTAATAGTTTTAGTAGAAATAGTATTAGTAGTCATAGTTTTACTAGTAGTACGCTTCAGTATTTCCAAAGCTTTGCATTTACATATTTGTCAAAAACTGGATAACAGTGATAGTAGTAGTAGCAATAGTAGCAGCAGCTGCAGTAGTAGTAGTAGTAGTAGTAGTAGTAGTTTTAGTAATATCACTAGTAGTAATAGTAGTAGCAGTTTTAGTAAAAATAGTATTAGTAGTAGTTTTAGTAGTAGCGGTATGATTAATAGTAGTAGTGCTAGTAGTAGTAGTGCTAGTAGTAGTAGTAAAGTTTTAGTAGAAATAGTATTAGTAGTAATAGTTTTAGTTTTAGTAGTAGCAGCATGATTCAGAATTTCCAAAGCTTTGCATTTACACATTTGTCTAAAACTGGATAGTAGCAGTAGTAACAGTAGTGGTAGTAGTAGTAGTAGTAGTAGTAGTAGTAGTAGTAGTAGTAGTAGTAATAGTAGTTTTAGTAGTAGCAGTAACAGTAGCAGCAGCAGTAGTAGTAGTAGTAGTAGTAGTAGTAGTAGTAGTAGTAGCAGCAGTAGCAGTAATAGTCATAGTAGTAGCATTAGTGGAAATGGTTTTAGTAGTTTAGTGTTAGTGTTTTAGTGTTGGTAGTAGTTGTAGTAGTAGTAGAAGACATTTATGTAGTAGTAGTAGTTTTAATAGAAATAGTATTAGTAGTAATAGTTTTAATTTCAGTAGTACTTTTAGTTTCAGTAGTAGTTTAGAAGTAGCAGTATGATTTAGTATTTCCAAAGCATTTACACATTTGTCTAAAACTTGATAGCAGTAGTAGCTGTTGTTTTAGCAGTAGCACTAGTAGTAATAGTTTTAGCAGATTTAGTAGTAGTGTTAGTAGGTTTAGTAGTAGTAGAAGAAATTGTTGTAATAGTTTTAGTAGAAATAGTACTAGTAGTAATAGTTTTGATTCAGGATTTCCAAAGCTTTGCACTTGTCAACAACTCCAGTTATGCCAAATATAAATGTCTATATCATATAAATAAGGCATCAGATTGTCGTGTGTATCTCTTTTTGTTTTGTTTCTATAGTAGTAGTATATGTAGTAGTAGTAGTAGTAGTAATACCAGGTTATTGTAAGCCATGTTAGTAGCAACTAGAAGAAATTATGTGTTTACTTCTCCCTGACTTTTGTCTTCACATGACAAATATAGATAATTAAAAATATCCTCAGCCTCATTAGTGCAATGAAATAATCATTCTGAATAAATAAAAGAATAATTATGAGAAAAGCAGAAGCTCCTGGAGAGTTTGGGAGGATCAAAGACACTGTTCTGATGAAATGTGATGACCTAGAAACCCACACACAACAAAAAACCACTGTGCGGAGAAAAGTTTGGTTTATAATGACACTTTCTTTAATTTGGGAAAATGGGGTTATTACCTACAGTGTATGGGCCGTTCTCTGAAAACGGAGCCTGACTGGCAACATTTCAAAACTACTTGTATAAAATATCTGTAGATTTAAGGCTTTATATATTATAGTTTAATAATATGTTGAGCAGCTTTCAAGAAATGTTGATTTTCAGGGGGTAATGGTTATTAAAGAGGACGTGTTATCTGAGTGCAGTTGTTGTCAATGAAAATCACTTTTGATTTTAAGGCTCTTTTCTGCAAAAGATCAAGGTTTTGTCACATAATTGTATTTAACATATTTGGTAGAATCACTGTATGCACTTAAACCATTTTAGTCATTTTAGTTTAGTTTAGTTTAGTTTAAACATTTTCTATTCATATTGTTACGGATCTCTACATGTTCCTGGTGTTTTTATTTCATCATTTTGTTCCGAAATCAAGATGTGAAGATACAGGTAGGAGTTACTCTCGACAGCCTTGCACCAGATTGGCTCTTTGTTTGCTATGATACTTGAGGTCAAAATACAAAACAAGTCTTTAACCTCAAGTCCGAGTCCAGTCCCAAGTCTTAGTCCATTTTATCAAATCAAGAGTGAAGTCCTAGTCTTACACTTCCCACGTGTGCAGTCAATGGTTCTGACCTGTTTTAGTCCTGGGTTTAGGCCTGGTCTGGTCTTTCAGCAAAAAAACACAGTTAATTCAATAGACGCACAAATGGGAGACAAGTTTAATGCCATACTGTGGAACATAATAAGCTGATAAACTGCATATTTTACACTGAAGTAAAACGGGTGGCAGAAAATTCACCTTTTGATCAAAACAAGTGAAAAGAAACATTATGTGGCACTATATTCTCCGTTATTAATACATGATGGACATTGATTTAAGTGAAAGGCTTTAGTGAGCTCTGAATAGACTTGATAACTGGACTAAAGGAGGCCATTCTTCACTGTACTGACCACACAGACAGCAGCAGGGACACACCTCTCTATTGGAAAACTATTAGCTCCTGGACACTGCACTTTATCTCACTATTTCAAACCACACACCGGTTTCACTTAAGTTTGCACAATGGCGGTCAGACAAAAGACAGACTCAATAATGCATGATGCTAAAAGACCACAGTACGGTTGAGACACTCATTGATAATGGCACTTTGTAGTTTTTATTTGCAAATATGACCAAAATAGTACAGTAAAATCAGCATTCTGCATATACTGGATACATAGGCTTAACTTAGTTTCTACTATATCCACTGTTATAAGTATAATGCAAATTGTATTATGTAGAATAAAGTCAAACTGAAATACAACTTAGACTGGAACTTAACACAAAATTAACTTCTGACAACAAAATGAAGTTGTTTTTGAATAGCAGTGTCTATTCCTCTTAGTCATTTTTAGCAATTATAGTTCAAACTAGGTAAATTTGCAGCTTTGTGGCCAAAAATGTATAAAAATAGACGTGACCCGGCACCACTGGCCACTCTGATTTCATTTAAGGTGCACTATGTAACTTTCTGGCTGGAGGGTCTGTCACCATGGAGATGTTGTAGCTTTGCCTGGAATTTTTCACAGTATGTTCATTTTAATCATCTTAAAGTGATCTATTTCCATGGAGAAAAGCACCATGCCAGTTTCCAGGTCTAATTTGTGGAGAGGTGAATACTTTTTTTTTTTCCAAGGTATTGTTTTATTGCAACATAGAGAAAAAGTCTTACTTGTAAATGTGAAAATTTATTAGGACATGCAACGTTTCGACACTAGGACTTCATCACACAAATAGAGAGTGAGAGCGGTGGCCATCTATTTGTATTCATGTGTAAACAAAAATAGAGTAACTTATAAAACTAACAAACAAAAATAAATCTTGAGAAAATATGAAGAAATACAAGTAGCATCATACAATATAATAATAATAATAATAATAATAATAATAATAATAATAATAATAATAATAATAATAGAAATAGAAAAATACAACAGAAGAGTATCTGAATACATATAGATATGATATAAACACCCAACTATGGAGTAAGACTGTGCTATAAGTAACAAGTAAGTGCTATATACATAACTATATATACACAAGGATCATATAACCCAGCCCATGTACAACTCAACAGAGACAAAGTAACATACTAATCATATGTTATTTACAAGAAAATACCTAAATTAAAATCATCATTAAGACCTTTTGGAGGTGTTTGCCACACCATATTTAAGACGCCACCTGAGCTCTCAGTCTGTGTTTGTCTGACAAAGACCTAGTGCCCAAACGTTGCAGGTCTTAATACATTTTCACATTTTGCAAGTAAGACAGTGTGCGGGATTTTTCTCTATGTTCTTGGGTTGCTCCCTCTCCTCCAACCCAGCCGCTTTAAGGAATTGATGTGCAAAGTTCTCATCCTTGTATATTGTTTTATTGCAAAAAAACAACAACAAAAACACATATAAATAACTAATAAGTAAGTTTATTACCATACTGTTGTGCATTCCAAGTAAAGCAGGCATACCGTATCTCCATGGACACAACCAGGAGCTGGATTTGTACCATGAAAGTTGCATAATTCACCTTTAAAGTGAAGATACCTGTTAGACCAATCCCACTCTTCTTCACTACACTCGTCACTCGTCCTTCAGGTACTGTCAATGTAGCTGTGGGCGCAGTTTAAGTCCCACTTTAACATGAGATGCCATTAGCTATCGTATCACGCATTGTTTTAGCAGTAATATCTGGCAACCCAAAGCAAAGACACCATTCAGGTTAAGTAAAAGAAATGACAGTCAAAACTCTAAAGGAAAACTGCTCTCTCACATTTTTATTGCATGTTTACTGTTTAAAATGGTAAAACGTGCATGTTCTGTGAGCAGTTTCACCTCTCCGCAGATAACACCTTCATTTGGTGTTTTAAAAAATGTTTCCCACTTTAGATATTGCATCATTCTTCCAAATCAGCAGCACCATAATCTTACTAGTCAAATATAAAAATGGAGAAAATGTTTATTTATAATGCTTGGATGACTAAGAAACTTCACCGAGCTGTGCAGAAACGCATGTTCATATGAGACAGAACAACCTATGGCTATTTCTATTCGAGTTCAAAGGCTCATCTTCTGCTTACTCTGCATTGTCTCTCTAATCATGTCCAAACAGGCAAACCGCAACACAAAACCCACACGGCATGTAATTCGATTGGCTTCATTTCAAAATGCTCTGATGAACACTGCAGGCTTCTACATAGACTCCCAACAATTCTTACAGGCAATAAAGCCGACTGAAAGGCAAATTTGGACTGTTTTAATGACGCAAATAACAGAACCGGTTCGTCTTATGCACTCCGAGCTATTCACAGTGATGAGTTTATAAGCTGACGACAACTAGCATGCTAACACGTACTTCAAGACCTCAAGAGCTGCTTATTTGTAGTGGGGCAAGGCACACTCAAATGCAAAGGAGAAAATTGAGTACAGGATCTTTAATTTGAATCAGGAAAACCACGAATTCTATATTACCTCTTCAAGACCTCAAGAGCTGCTTATTTGTACTGGGGCATGGGAGATAATTGAGTACAGTATCTTTAATTTGAATCAGGAAAACCACAAATTCTATATTACCTCTTTGCGTTTGGAAATGTGAGCTGTTTAAAGGCAGGCAAAAGCAGCACACGGCCGTTCTGTTGTTCACATATAAGTAGAAAAGAGATTCGGCCCCAGTAGGTTTGCGCTCTGTTCTTCAAAGCATTCTTCCTCCAGCTCGTGTGCATGTCTGCGTGATATGGAAGCACTCTTTAGCGGGATTTGCATAATTGGGCGATGCTACAGCACACTAAACAGCTGCTTAGGGCTCAAGACTGTATGGGCTAAAGCTGGAATCACACTCAGGCCAGACAGTGGGGGTACTGGGTGCATTCATGACAAATGCACAAAAACACACATTCAAACGGGGACTAAAGTGGAAGTGAACATGGAGAAGACCAGGGCTAAACCAGGACTAGAACAGGACTGAACCAAATAAACATCTGGATTAAACTGGGCTCAAAACCGCTCTAAACAGTGGGTTCTTTAGTGACCCACATTTTGGACAGTCTGTGGTTCCACTTTATGTATTTACATGATGCACAGTGCAACTATAGACTCTATGGGGGTCAATGATGTAGAAGGATTTTCAACAGGAAACATTTTTAAATTTGTTTCTATTGGACTTTTTCAGATATTTGCAATGTCAGGTCTGTATAAATCTATGTTTGACATTTATATTAAGCATTTTAAGTTGTTTTTTATGTTTTATGTATATGAATTGGCTACGGAGAATAATCTTAAAACAGTTTCATTTTCTAAAACATGGTTGAGATATTTAATCCAAGTTCTGAGTCATATGAACATGAGATTGAGATTTGAAAACATGAAAACATGATATCTGAAAAAATGCTTGGACGCGCTTGGACGATATTTGATTATTATGGGGGAAATATCTGTTCAAGAAAACTGAAATTTCATGTGGGACTAAAAACACTTCAGAAAATATGCCAAAAAAGAAAGAAAATAATTTGATTAGATAAAATTAGATTAAGAATCATTTTAAAGAAGTTTAAAAATCATCAGTTAAGTGAGGACGGTCGCACCATATGAACGTTTTAACACTTTAAGTACAAAAAACATGCAGAAAAAAATTATTTGGTTCCATGAAGGTCAGAGGTGAACAGGGATGTGGGGAATTATTATGAAATTTCAACCTTTCCCAACTGAAGAAAAAGCAATTGGACATACGTCATGTCGTTGACCCGTGGACCCCTTAGTTGTCACATTCCAAATAAGAAATGAGTGTGAGTGGCGGAGTCTTTTTTTTTTTTTTTGCTCCCATGTAAGTGGAAAAAGGTGGTGCTTCTGGTTCCATCAAATCTGGCTTAACTAAAAATTGTCGTCCCTGTTTCTGTAACTACTGCAGTGAGCCACGTCATTTTCATCTTAAAATGTCTGTTTTAACCTGCTATACATGATACTGTTGTTTTTATTTATTTTGTTCATAAATTAACTCTTATTCCTAATATGGAACTCAGCTCCAAATTTGGTCTTATAACTGCTGGCCTCCATGAGTTTCATTTGACTGGAGTTGAATGCTATGGGTGCCAATCACTTCTAAAGAATCAATGGAGTCAAAATAGTGGCTATGCTCACTTCCTGTGTGGTTAGCTATGTCGATTTATATTTAAAGTCTGTGTTTGAGAGACAGAAATGAACAGGCATTAAAATCTACCAGGATGGATAACCTGAAGATCCTGTATTTTACCTTGCTCGTTTTACCTGGATTTTTTTCGACCGTATAATTTAAAGGTGACCTTCTTCGTCCCATTCCCACATATCTTGGTTGAGATGTTCCAAGGTTTGTCGTGACATTGCGAGGTAATCTCACAGCGGGTAGTAATCATGCCAGGATATGGAGGAGCAGGGTGGATTAGGAGTTTGTAATAGAGGTGAGTGAAGGACAAAATACTGATAGTGAACGGGGAACATAGCCAGTCCACTGCAGCGCCAAACCCTCTCTTAAACAAGATCGATATTGTTTATAAGAAAGATAAGAGCGTGCGCAAAGCTTATCACGCAAAACTGACTCTTTTGAGCTTCAAGAAATGTTAGAATGTCGTTACGTCGTCAAAAACAGACCCGGAGTTGTGTTTTGTTTCATTCCAAGCCTAAGTATGCAGGGTTTGTGCGTTAAACATGTGTTCAAATGTGTGAATCTGTTTGTGATGAGGAAACAACATCATAGCAGATCAGAAAATAATATGAGCCCTTTAATATGCCAATAAAGTACGCAAGAAACAGCAGGAACCCGGAGGTGAAGGAGACGGAGACGAGCGATGAGTAAAATCCAGTCTGAGTTTGCACGAACGAGGGCACAGGGCAAAAGAACTCGTTTGTATTCAGACTAAAGATGCAACATTCACAAAACATGCACCATACGGGTCAGATCCCCCAGCTACCGGAGTCCTGACCGAGTCCAGCTCAAGATCTGGAGATGGGTCCCCAGGCTCAGCACGGTCGCACCCATAATTCGTCGCTAGTATTATCAAGATTCTAACTAGAGGCTCTGCTCTGTCTGAAGCACTGTTACGCTAGTTAGACTTAGCTCGAACTACAACATGTGATCTGATTTCTGCTGTTAAACAAGTCCCTGTCAACAGTTTTTGAGTCATTTTCACAGTTTATGTAGAAAATCAAGAGGACCATGAACTCTCATATTGTTCATAGGCTCCTGAAAATGTGCCGTCTAAATCCATTTTTGTATTTTTTCTTGAGTTTTCAGTTAGACAGCTTCTTGGCAGTGTTTGTTAATTACATTATTCCCATAGCAACGGAGTGACTGCTGCTTTTGTGGCTTTTGAAACTTTTTGTTTTTTCATTATATCATGGAATTTTAGCCCAGATGAAGTTCAAAACACACAAGTGAAGAACTGTTTGTCTTTCCCATATCCATAAAGACGGTGCAAGAAGCTAATATAAAGATGTGAGATGTTGCAGGATTTTTACTCCATAATTTTGTGGGAATTAACCATTTTATTACCAACTGAAACACCAGAGTGAAGTAAGACTGTGGCCATTTCTGTTCACCTGGTGCCTTTAGATCCAGACATTTCTAAAACTTTTCATAAAAAGTACAGCTTTGTCCCATTTAAGTATTTCTGATCCCACTTTGATCCCACTGAGTATCTAGCTTTAGTCTTGATTAGTCACCTATCTTTTTTAATAGCCCTATAGTGGCCAGTCACAGAAGCTGAATCACAAAATAGTAACATAAAATATGGCATAACATTTTTACTATTACCCTGCAGATAACAAACATGTTTTTACCAATCTACACCTCTCCACAAGAATTTAAAAATAAACTTTCACTTAGTGTCACTTTCTTCATTTCTGCAACTTGTTAATGTCGCCTCGCACATTTGGCAGCTCCTCCTATTTTCACGCGTTACCATGGCGCCCATCCACACTTTATTCCCCATTGGTCGAAAACACCAATAAACCCATTCACACTTAAAACCAGAGGCACCGCCGCTCTGTTCATCTAATACAAACGTTTCTAAGTCAAGTAGTGAGTGAGTTTACATGTACAATAGTATTTTGGTTATGATCAGGTTTTTGGAGTATCCC
>JACN01000225.1:0-10414 GCA_000787155.1 Scartelaos histophorus | reverse complement strand
AAATACTTGCATTTTTACACAAATTAAGAATTTATCGGGGGATTATCCAAATTACAAGATTATGATGATCTATTAGAAATGTGGATTTGATTTCTTCCATCTTTTTTTCTGTGCTAGAGATTAAAGTTATACTGTAGAACATAACAATGACATAACATCTCCATGAAAGTGAAAGTGGCGGAAACTCAATTTTTTTAACACCTACTGTGCATCTGTCCCAATCAACCTCTGTACGTTAAAACATGAGCCTAAAAATAGCCTCAGAGTTTTATTTTTAGCTCATTTGCTGCACATCGTCTTTCTGTGACCTTTAACCTGCCCCTTCACTCTGCTTTTATTTTCCATGTGACCTCATCTGGACGTGCACCTGCCTCCTCCCATTCGCCGCCGTGTCCATCACTCACCGCCCACACACACCGAGAACAGGGACGCCAATCACGCACAACACTGGAGCTTTAAGGCGATTTATCTCTGCGTGGTCCAACTGTGTGTAATAAATGCTTTAATAAATACTTCTGAATAACTGCATTTGTGTTTTAGAATTCAAAATAATGTGTAGGTATAGAAAGTCCTGTTGCATTTGATGACAACTGTGAGGCGTATGAAGCAGATTAAAGGAATATAATAACATAATAACTATAAAACATAAATGCTCATCTCCATAAAGATGTTCCACTATAGAGCATTAACATCCACTAGCTCCATGGAGACAAGCAGAAGGCACCAACTGATAAAGTTGCACAGTTGGGCCCAATCATGGCAAGAATGCATGTTTTTCTGAGGTATTTTGAGAACTAAAAACACTTCTAATGCAATAAATCCAAGATATAAAACTTATAAATGCTACACTGAGACATGCACTGCTTAACAAATGTATTAGAGCACCACCCAGTATAAGGTGCCATAATTTAACTGTATTTCTGTTTACCAAAATATCTTTTTATGCTTCTATAACAGTTAATCCACCAGTATATGCAAGATGTTTTTGCTAAAATATAACTATTGTTGGTATAAATGCTCAAGTTTAATGTTTTCCTAAAATGACACCAAAGTCCCATCGGAAAAACAAGTCTCTGGAACAGCCAGAAACCATTTGGAACTCAATAACGAGAGACTTTGTAAAACTCCATAAAACAATGAAGAATGCAGCAAGAATGCATCTGCGCCAAAGGTGAGAACACAAAATACTCACATTTTTGGTTATTTGGTTATTTTTGGACTATTTTATCATCCCAATTGGTCATTTTCTTAACAAATAAAAATGAAACTGCTAATTTGAAACAAGATTTTGATATACTATGAAGCTATTTATGTTTTTTCTACATGACAGGTGGTGTAATAAACTTATTAAGCACTGTAAAAGGTAAAAAAAAATGGGATCTCCATGGAGACAAACAGGAAGTTGACAATGCCACAATGAAAAATTACGCAGTGAACATTTAAATAAGTCTAAAAAGTGTAGCTATAAACACTGACATTTATTATTCACAGGAAATGCAACTTGTCCTGTCTGGACTGGGCGCTTATGGACTCATTAGATGGAGATGGAGGATGCCACTTCATGATGTCAACAGATGATGCAGCTGTTTAAAGCTCCTGAGAGGTCCTTTCGTATCCACGTTTATTATCGTACCACTGTGTTTGACATTGCATTAAAACAATACTGCGCTATATTTCAGTTACATCTTTTATTTGTCATATGCGTTTTCAATGACAACATATTATTTAAAAAGGTTCTTCTACAAAACACATTGGTCAATTTTTACATATAAAAATAAACAAGACAAAAACAGGCTCCGACTTTGCAAACTGGACACCAAACAAACATCTTTTTAATAGATTTCCTCCAGTTCTGTTGCACTTACAGAGGATGAGCCAGTGATGGACAGCTGCTTTTGTTACGCCTGGAGTCAGTTTTGGACATATTTTCCGGCGTTTCACATTGGATAGTTGAGCACCACGTCCTGCTTGGCCAACTCCAGCAACATAGGATCGTCGAAGAACTTGCTGATGCTCACATCCTCGCTCAAACCCTACACCAACAAACACGAAGACGGATAGAAGAAGAAGATATTACGAAAATGTTTATAGATTTTCTCCCAAAGTAATTTTCTTTGTTAAATCAAACTTGGCAGCCCGTCTAGTTTGTTAATGCAGCACAATAAAGGATAGTGCCATCTGCAGCGTCATATGTAGTGGCTTAAATTCATTCATTAAACAGAAGTGCACTCAGATGTTGTATCGTTTTCAGATTTCCTGCTTTGTCGACTCAGCATGAGCAGGATTTGAACTCGCAAACTTGAGACAGGTTTGTTGCCACTGTATGACCCAACTCCATGACAATTCTACAGTTTATATATTTATTTTTGTAGAAATAAGTTTTCTTGGTTAAATTCAACTGCTCATGAACTGAAGAATATTTCCATCTACAACATCATATGTAACAGACTCCAGGTATTCAATTTAAAAGAGTTTTATTTGACAAATCTTTTTTTAAAAGGTACTTAGAGGTATAATAAACTGGACCAGACTTTGGCATTTAGTGCATAATCAAGCAGACTGAGATCTTTTTTGAGGTCTTGGTCCACTTAATTTAGTGCGGATCTGAGGGCGATTGATGGTTTCACGTCAACGAAAACGAACTGAACAAAGATTTTGGTTTGAATAGAACGTTTGTGATTCTCACATTTTTGTTTTCAAGGTACTGAAGGGAACAAAAATGCTTTAATCAACTTATTATACATACAATATACACAAAACAGATACATTTAATACCATACGGTAAATACTATATTTATGGCAAAACAAGTACTTCTATGCATGTCTCCATGGAAATGCTACTGCCTTGTTAAATGCCATAATGTGGAACATTTTAAGCAGTTGATCTATTTCTATGGAGACAATCAGGCAGTAGACCAACCACCAAAAAGTTACAGAGATCACCCTTAAATAACATGTACGTAAATAATGTAATTAATTCTAAATATGGGTATTGTGTGGGTATTTTACATAAAACAGGACTCACCTTGCGCCTTCTCGTCTTGATCATGAACTCTCGGGCCAAATGTGGCGCAGGCTGAGGCTCCAGAGGCCGGATCACGATGCTCTTATCCAGCGGATCACCGGGAACTATCTGCAACGTTACGTAACAACACAAGGAAACATGATTAGGCTGCAGAAACCCACTCCAGCTAATCTGACACGCGCTGTATGCAAGCACGTGACATTTGAGTCGAGTGTTGAACCTTTCACTAAACGTTTGATTCATTTGCAAATCTGTCTTTTTGCTCCTGAGTCAGATGCCCATCCATCAGCCTGATAGAAAGCGCCACATGTCAGGCCTGTCAGTTCTTCGGTCCGCGATAAACACGCCGCCGCCGTAGCAGCGCGTGGAGAGAGGGGCTTTTAAAATGATTCACTAACTCCATTATGGTAAAGAGTGTGACCTTCCCTCCCATGTGGTCCTGAGATTGTACCGTATCTGAGCATATCCAGGCCAATAATGAAGGGAAACTGTAGGTATGTTAACTTATAAATCACACGTGGAGACTTGAGCGTTTCACAGAGAACTAGAGGGAACATTAGCTACAAAATGCAATGGTGCAATAATTTCATGGTCCACCGAGGTTCCATATTACACAAAATTGACTCTTGTGCGCTTTAAGTAATGTTAATACATGTTACCTCATCAAAAACAGACCTGGAGTTGTGTTTTGCTTCTTTGTCTGTTATTATTAGCCTTAGTTTTTCAAGTGAACAGCTCCCTTTAACCTTTAGTTCTGTATCGAAAATTCAAGGGCTGAAATTATCCAAATGATTTTAGTGAAGGTGTATGGAGTTTAAAAACACAGTGGAGCACTTCCTGTATTACAACATGACATCACAAGGTGGAACGGAGTGTTTTCTGTTTGAGATCAGAACATAACAACTCCAAGTATGTTTTTAATGAGGAAACAATGCAGCAGATCCTAAAATAGCGTAATATTGGCTCTTTAATTGTATTTTAGCATTAGCGCCCAAGTCATAATGATCTAAAGACATTCAACCACCAAGAAAACATAAATAAGTTCATAGTATATCAAAAACTTGTTTCAAATTAAGTATATTCATTATTGTTAATTACGAAAATGACCAATTGGAATAACAAAAAAATAACCAAAAAAGTCAGTATTTTGTGTGCACCCCTTAACAGCTGCATTCTTACATTGTTTTTATGTAGTTTGATTTAAAGTCCCTTTTGTTATTGAGTTACAAATAGTTTCGAGCTGTTCCCAGAGACTTGATGAAACTTTGGTGTCATTTATGAAAAACATTAAACTTGAAAATTTGTGGATAGCAACAATTTTAGCAAAATACAAATACTGTTTAACAATACTGGGTGGTCGTCTAATCAGTTTGTTCAGCCCTGTAACTTCACATAAAATAACCTTGTGAATTCTGTATATTAAAACTCTTCAAACATGTTCTGAAATGCAAGGATTATAATATTAATTAAGCAGTTCATGTTTCAGTTTTTCCAGTTTAAAATGTCAAGGAAAAGGAAAAGAGCCCATTGTGACCAAACACTATGTATGTGAATCTGTTTTAGTCCAAGAGTAGTTAAGGTCTGATTGTAAAGAAACACTATATTATATATTCTATTGTATTTTCCATTTTTTCTTTTCATGCACTGGGCCCCTCTCACACATACAACAAGCTTTTATAGCAGTGCCTGACCTTCTTGCTCCACTGTAGTAAACGTGTTACATTTCCTATAATTATTTTCAACAAGTCAAATAATAATTGGAAACATGCAGACCGCTGTTTAGCACAAATGAGTAGTACCCTTTTCACTCTGATCCCTAAATTATAAGAGATTTGTGCTCTTCTAGGCTAATTGTGATGGGAAACCGCATGGATCGGAATAATTAGTGACTGAGTAAGACATTCCCAGCTTCGGGGACAGATTAAAAGTGGAAAAACCAGGAAAACTAATCAATGCACAGTTGTGGGTTAATGATTAGATGGAGACTGAGTAAATCAACACTGGAGACTGGATGCTAAAGTAACAAGCTAATGAGCAGTGGTGAAATGATAAAAACGTAGTAAAGTATATGTAAGAATAAGTATCCATTTTACATATCTGTACTTTACTTAAGTCCATTTTAAAGTGGAGTTTTTAAATTTGACTTCTCTACATTTGAGAGCAGTTATCTGTATTTTCTACATTTTTGAACAGGGCTGAGGGTTTATTTTTAACACGTTCATGGTTTGAGAAAACAAAAATATACAAATAAAACCAACAATTCAATTCAACAGCACAAATCCTTATCAAAAGCCCTACACACTCTCAAAATCTGCGCCAAATACATTTTTAAAAAGGGTATTTTAATACTTTTACTTAAAGATGCACTGTGGAACTTCTTGGTTAGGGGTCCATCGCATGCTTGTTGCTATGGATACGTCATTGCACTGCCTGAAATGTTCCACAGTGTGACATTAAACAGCTCTAGCTTACATGTATTTAATTATAGCTCAAAAGTATTTAGCAAAACAGACATTCTGACTGTGAGCGGGGTCGCCTCTCCACAGATCTGACCTGTAACTTGGTCTGGTTTGGTCTCCATGAAGATAGAAAGGTTTAAAGTCGTACTCTGCAACATTCCAGACAAAGCATTAACATCTGAACATCAGACCACAGACCCTCCACCAGAAAAGTTGCACAATGCACCTTTGATTTTTTCACGTGCTACTTTTACTTTAGTATTTTATTGCTCCAGTATCTGTACTTAACACACTTGAGTACTTCTTCCAGCAGCGCTAATGAGGGACTCGTGTATGTTTAAATGAGGCAAATGCCAAGACTCAAGTCAGGTAATGCAGCTGATATGCTCTTTGACAGCTGAATCAATAAGGGATGGTTATGCTAATTGCTGACAAAGCCGTGAGGAGACGGGAGCGTGGACGTGTGGACGGGTTCAGGTGCTGCTCATGTAGATAGATGCCCTTTAACAATAATTGGACACAAGATTGATTTTATTCCTAGGATGTGGAAGACGCCAGAAACTAACAAGATCAGTCAAAGCCAAAGGAACTAAATCTTTTTACAAGCTCGTATATTGACTGTTTTAGTGGGTTGTTTTCGATGGGATAACAAAGATTCAAATGCCTCCGTGACGTCCCTTTGAGAATTTAATTTACAGGAGAGTCCAGGTAATAGAAATGCCTGATTGTGCATATTTCTAGCAGATGGAGAATACAGAGCCTTTAATATAATATATGAAATGAATGAAATGTTACCTGCTAAACCAATACAAGAACCACATGCATTTTAGAACACGTCTGTAGTCCAATTGATTTTTAGTTGTTTGAACAAGAAATTGTATTTGATAAAAAACTGCAGCGTTTGCCATTTGACGACGGCGACAAGTGGAAATCCTTAACAGCACTGTCAAAACTCAATCTAAAAAAGTCATTTGCTTAGTTTGAAATGAGATGTTACAGATGTGGAAGTCGAATAAATCTTAACTTAATGGTTTTGTTCGCATGTCACAGTCGCTTTGTAGGGATTTGAAATATTTCCGAAATGCATATGAAGTTTTTAGTGTATTTTGAAAACCATGCATGACGATGATCAATGATACAAAGTTCCTATATTACACAAAACTGACTCTTGTGACCTTTAAATCATGTTATAATGTTGTTACCTGATCCAGAACATACAGAGTTGTCCTTTGTTTCATTTATACATGTTTGAATAATCCTTTGTTTTGTCTTTTTTAATTTAAAACAAGGACAGTGCACAGAGAACATTAATCTCAGAGAAAAGATTCCCTGTGCCAGATATAGCTACTTTCCATCTGCAGTCCTTGGGCATTAGTTGTCCTTTTTATTAGTCTGTCTATATCCCCAAAGCTCAAAACGCTCTGTTCTGTCTTGTGATGCCATGAAACAGTAGTTTTCAAGTTGATACCTACTTTTTTACCTTTAATTCAGTAAAGATTAGCAATTCCAGAGCCAGAGTTTTCAGCTTGAGAAAAGAACTCTGCCTAAATTGCGGATTAAAAAGGCAGACGTCCCCCAAAAAACTCTGACTCTGTATCTTTGTCTTATTCTCAGTGTTACCTTAGCCTATTGTTAAACTCTATCACATCAATGGCGACAGGACTACGCCCACAACCTAAAATAATTGGTGAACCTACAAAACCCTGTGTACAAATTCAACCTAATATGACTCGCAGCCTATAAATAACCCCTCCTGCCTTCTCTGTTCTCATGCAAAAAACCCTCTCCGTCTCACAGAACCTTTGAGCAGACTCAGACTGACCATCACGGGGGCCACATCAGCTCCACAGGCTAAACTCCTTCTGATGGACCATAGTGTGTTGACTCATTAGTTTCCAGTGTAATGCGCCTGTCATATCTGTTGTGGCTGTGTCCACGCTACGCAGAGCTACGTCAGGGAAAATTATCTGCGTTTAAAAAGGATTAGAGCTTTACGGCCGTCACAGCACGAGTCCTTCAGTGGATGCTTTCGTTTGAAGTTAAAGCTCTAAACCGTCAACAACTTTGCCAGATTTATAAGTTGTCAATTGGAGCGTTTTTTCCTGTGCATTTGTTTGATGTTTTAGCAACCAATAATATTCAAGCTATTCAAGTTGAAAGTCCTTACGTGTCTGTGCCAAATTGTCAAAAACATGTCAGCAGACTGGAAGTTCTCTTTATAAAACTGTATCAAGGCCTAAGCCCACTGTCAATGCTTTGAGTTACTGTCAGTAAAGGAGAGAGGACAGACTCATGATGGATAAGCTGCACCCACAGACGTCAGCGATGGAAATTTGATGGATTGCATTTAGTTTTAGTAGATGAACATTAGATTAGAAACACACACAGGGCTGAGTACAATTATGTTCTGCAGCAGTAATTAAAGAAGGGATACTCAACTGTATACATGCAAATATTTAACAAAATCTGGATCTGACAGAATTTATCCATCATAAACCAGGAAGTAGGAGCTGTACGCAGCGCTTAGATTAACTGTGGATGTTGTGATCCACACTGGTTTTGCTTCATGTGTCTAAAAAAATTGGTTTAAAGCTGCACACACCATTGATGTGCCCAACAAGAACTGCTCCGCTTTAATATTGAAAATTATGTACTGTAGTTTAAAAACTGGTTAAGTAGTTATGCTGCATTAATCAGTAGCTAGAACCATAAAAATAACATGGGTAATTTTTTTTTTACATTTTAACACATTTGTTTTTAACCCAATGTTTTTTATTTCATTCACTGAGATTTGAATATATGGCAGGGGTCTTCAACCTTTTTTTTTCTGCTCTTACAAAATGAAAATGTCAAAGAGCTAAAAAAAGAGAATATAAGAGCCATGGCGACCCTTAGAACCATTAGATTCTTATCCGTTTATCGGGGATCCAAGCTGGGCATCGCAAACTTACAAATTTACAATGGAAATTACTCTTATTTGACTTACTATCCACAATACACAGAATTCAGAAATCCCTCAGGTTAGAGACTCCTGATGTATGGAGTGTGCTGTATGTACATGTTTTTATTATATGGTTTGTGCACGACCAGAGATCTACGAATTGTACTGCCTTTTAGGATAAATAAAGTTGCAGATTGATTGATTTTTTTGTGATACTTAGGGGGTATTTTTAAAAGGACCTTATATTATTGCACACTTAATTTTCAATGTTTTTGGATTCATATTTTATTTTATGGAAACAAAGCAAACCTAACCAGCTGTGTCCTTGCAAAGCTTTCATAAATATGTTTTGATGAGGACAGTTTTACGCATTATTTTGCAGCATCTCTGTTCCCTCATGGATGAAAATAGTAAAAAATGTAACTTAATTGCACAGATGTGTTACTCAGAGGGTCAAAAGTATAACAATAGACATTTACTACCCCAGAAACCCACTTGAGCTAACATATCTCCAGATTGCAGAATGACATGTACTGTATTTTATAAGCGTTTTAAATTTATGTGTTTTTTGCTGTGGAGGTGTGACGGGAGAATCGTGACCGTGAACCCGACCTGCCAGTGGTGAAACACGGAGAGAGCGAAGGCCTGGCCCTGGGTGTGCGTGCGGAGGTCCGTCTCAAACCCAAACGAGTCGATGGCGGGGATGAACGCTTTGATGGTGTAGAGAGGGGAGCCGGGGATGGGGGCGTCCTGGGTCACATGTCCTCTGTAAAAAACAAAAATATACAATGAAAATAACTCAACACACATGAAGTACTACAGTCCATCAATCAGGTTTAAGGGCAGGGTTTGACTGATCAGATCTGCACAAGTCGAGGAAGGGGCTTAATGAAAAGGTGCGCTTCACTGACATCCAGCACTCACTAAAATGTAAAGATGAACGTGCCTGTTGCTACTGGAATAAACGGTGACCTTGTCTGTTTACAAGGTATATGGTTTACTACTACTACTACTACTACTATACTACTATACTATGCTACGACGGTGTAATCTTGCTACATTCTACTCTGGAGAAAACCAAGAGGTAAACAACATGTCCTCTTATGCTAAAAAAAAAAAAAAGAACATTATTTTATATGTAACTAGAAGTTTCTAAAATAAATAAATAAGTTATGATTATTAGACTAGCGCTCTTCATGTCTGTGACCATTAAACCAAGGACTAGAAAAGGTATAAAAATTTCATAGAGGGGTTGCAAAAAATGATAAACATTGATATTAGAATTGCTAATTTGAGTTGTGTTCATCATGTTTGAAAATAAGCCTTGTGTCTGTCTTATGTAATGTTTTTTTTAATGTTCCTTTCTGGACTTTAAACCCCTTTAAAAGCCCCTATAGACAGGTGCTGAGACATTCAAAATTAACATAAAATTAAATAAATAAATAAAACAATACCACATGTACTACTCTACAACTGCACAAAATTGGTGATTCATGCTGTGTTCATGGGCTATGTCAAAATTGTGACTGAACTGGGACTACATTTAGAACAAATCCTGGACTAAACTAGGACTTTGTAGACTTTGGACCAAATCAAAGCCTACATCAGGACTAAACAGAGCTCAAACCAAATCCCATTAGGAAAAGTGTGAACAAACACACAACTAAAATACTAAAATAAAGTAAGCATGATCATGACGCATTTGTATTTGGTCGTCAACACTGTTATGTCTTATTCCAATTACTTTCTACATTTTAGCAGTGCCCTAGATTAGAACAAAAGTGTTTGGAGGTCAGACTAAACCCAGAGGCATGTGTCTTTTGTTGCTGTGGTGCTTTTAATGTCTCGTGTCATTTGTACATCGGCATTTGAATGGCCTCATCGCACTGACCTCCTTCGAGCCAACACGGTGTACACAGCAGACACACAATCTGCTGGAGCCTGCACCTCCACAAAGTAATATGGCTCCATCAGCCTTGGTGTGGCCTG
>JACN01023461.1:0-10531 GCA_000787155.1 Scartelaos histophorus | reverse complement strand
ACACACACACACACACACACATGGTCTATGATCTTTTTAGGCATCTGCATCTGCATTAAATGTTCTTATAGATAACCAGATACAAAGATACAAGGGAAGATATTAAAGCTCCACAAATCTATTCAAGTGTCGTCATTCACTCTCTGACTGGAGTATTGTTTTGGATGAAGTATATCACAGTCTACAGTCCTAGCTATCTCCAATCTCATATTACATCCCTTGAGAAGTAAGTGTCTAAGTTTTTCACCCGCCCCGCACCCTGCAGAGAAGACTCATTTGAATTGTCTGAATGCAGGATGTTGTTTACTTCCCCCATCATCACAATGCACTGCTACTCTGGCTGTGCCACATTGCACAGACATCCCTGTCTGTCAATTTACTGGTCCAAAAATTCAAGGTGGGAGCTTTTTACCAGCCTGGACTCTACAAGCTCTGTGGACATTAGACTTAGACCTAAACTTAGGCAAACTCTATTGATCCATGAGGAAATTATTAAGATGCAGTAGCTTACACATCCCAGTATATTATATTAACAAAGGGCAAAATTATAAATGGGAATGACAGATTCAAAATAAGAAGCAAATATAGCAATAGACCAATGTCAAATGAGGCATAATAATATAAATGTACATGTACATGTAAAAATAAAATATAGAAATGTTGCATTACAAATATATCTCAGCTCTATATCTCAGAAGTCGTAATATGTTCTGGTGGAGATGGCTCACTGCAGCAGAGAGCACCACCCACCACTCATCAATAGCCCTGGCATTGTTACAGTTTAATTAGAGAATGTTGGTGTCTTAAGCCAGTAGGAGCTTTGTCATTCTGTAAACACGTGTCAGTGTAATGAATTTCACCCTAATACTTCCTAAATCCTTCCTGTAATACCATCAATTACTTTTGCTAATAGTTTGTCTCTAAATAGCCACTTAATTGACAAATGCATCATGGTCTGACTGTTGCACTTTCCCTTAGGAGACTGTTTTAGGCTGAGAGGCAGGCTGGGAATAGGAAATTGACTTATCATTACAAGGCTATCTCACTGATGTTTTTTTGTTGTTGTTGTTTTTTTAACCATAAAGCGCTGATTTGTGAGCTTTAAGTCTCTCACACATAAAATTACAGTCACAAGCTAACTTTAGCATTAGCATTAACATTAGCATTAGCAGTTTTTCAGTTAGTCACTCTCATCTTTTTGTTGAAAATCAAACTAAACAGGATCAAGAACTCTGAAGCTTCTGAATATTTCATATTTTATATTTATTTTAAATTCATTTTGTATTTTTTCTTGAGTTCTCAGACAGTCAGAATTGTTTTGGTAGTTATTGCTTATGTAGGTATTGTATCACCTTGTTAAATCATGAACATTCCCCCATAGAAAAATATGGATTTTTTTGTTTGTTTGTTTGTTCAGATTTATTGCATTGTCCACTTCACGTACTATCAAAAAAACTAAATACGTCAATTTTAGTTTATATTCTAAACCATCCATCCATCTTCTACCGCTTAATCCGGCTGGGTCGCAGGGGCAGCACGCTGCCCATTACTCTGTGCACCCAGACCCTATGAACCCCTCTGCAGGTGGTGAGCCCACAGGAGGGAGGGACTCCCTGCCGGTCCCTTGTTGTACACTGTTCATAGGGTGTTGCATGTTTTTGGTTGATGGGGGAAACCAGAGCACCCGGAGGAAACCCATCCAGACACAGGGAGGAAACATGCAAACTCCACACAGAAAGGCCCGGGCGACCCGGGGATCGAACCCGCAACCTTCTTGCTGTGAGGCATGAGTGTTGCCACTCAGCCACCGTGCCGCTAAACCTTTGAGAACATATTTTATAATGTAACTTGTCTGAGTGAATGGCAACATTGCGTGGTGATTGCAAGACCAAAAAGCTCTGCAGTACTTTTCTGAAAAACAAATCAGTCTCTGTCGCAGACCCACAGAAGCAAACCTCGTTTATATGCAGCACATAGACTTTGGTGGTTAGTAGCCAGCTCTTATTAAGTTTAATGCAGATCACGAAAGGTGCAGCATATTGTGAAAATTGCCAATATTGGATTACAAATTGATCAAACGGCAGCGGTGTTTGGTATGCCATTGGTGCAGATTTTTTAGCACTGTAGTTATGAGTGCAGAAAACCTTCGGACTCTGCGTTTGGCATTGTGTATTTTTAGCATTCATCATAAAGAAAAGAATAATGGTATCAAGGTATGGTACATTTAAATGAATAAGCATACATTTTAACACAATCTGACCATAAAGAACTGACAAGTCCCGCTCAGTTAACATTACAGTCACAAGCTAGCTAGCATTAGCCAACGCTTTTTCAGTTTGTCACTTTTACCTTTTTGTTGAAAATTAAACACCTCAAAGGACCTCAAATGCTCGTATTGATCTTCATTTTGTATTTTTTCTTGAGTTTTCAGCCAGTCTTTCTGACATTATTTGCTATTGTGCGGATTGTGTCTCCATGGAAACAGATACACTAACATGTACGACACCCCCAGCATGATGTCACTGCAAAAGTATCAGTTGAAGTGTAAAATAGTCTCTTCTTTGTGAATGCTAATTTATTTGTTATGTCTCAGTATTTCTCTCAACTAATTAATTGTGATGGAAAAAAGTTAGAAATAATACTGGGTTTGATTTATTTACTTATTTATTTATTTATTTCCCCCCCATATTTCTAGTAAAATATTTTTGGGAAAAAGCAGAACAAAATGGTAGACTGTAAAGAGCCAACGATGATAACAGACTGGGCTACTTTGTCATTACATTGGCAAGACTTTTTCACCAACACTTTTGGAGCCAGCGGAAGCTTTCAGTGAGGCCTGAGCTGTTGTTATGGTTTGGATCCAGCTGAGCCTGTGGCCAGGAACAAAGCACTGGTTCTTGATTTGACGCCATGGTGCTTGTTGTTAGACTGACAATTTGAGATAGCTTTTTGTGACCTTCCCAACATTTTAGAGCACCTGTCTGCATCAGTGAATACAAAATCTCAACTTGACAAACCAAATAACCTATAAAAGTATTAAAATATGAATTGTGACTGTATTGTATGCTGGGGTAATTTATGTGGAATGTTTGACAATGCGCACATATAAAAAATATAAAATGGATTCAAATAACACATTTTCAGGAGCGTTTATGGTAAAGTTTTGGGGTTTGATTTTCAACAAAAAAGTGAGAGTGACCCTGAAATGTTAGTTACTTAGAGACTATAATGTTACTTGAGAAGGACAAATCAGCTGACCTATTAGAGTTTCAGCTAAGTCAGTTCGTTATGGCCAAATTGTGTAAAAATAAAGCTCAGATTAAAGTCTAGCTTGAGTAACAGAACTTCAAACAGAGCAGTATCTAAAGTTAGCTTCACACCACCAAGGGATGTTAATGATATCAGCTCAAAAGTAGGAATCTAATTGGAAACTAGTCAATTTTTTTTTGTGTGTTATTGGACAGAACATATCACCTGGCCAAGCACTGATATAGTTGGCAGGGCTGTAAAATGGAGGCCAAACTTCAAAACTTGGAGAATACATGCGCACGATTTGTTGTACGCAATAAAGTGACACAATTAAAATGTAACCAAACACTATGATACTGTCCGTATGTGAATAGTGGAGCCATTCCCCCAAGTATGGTGCTCTAATCAGTATTTAACTTCAAACATTTGCTGGGAAGGCTAATTGAGGATGACAGATGAAGGGGGCTCTGGTGCTCACACGGTGTAATTGGAGGGTAATTCTCAGTGATTTGTCTCATCTATGGGACACATCAGTGGTCTGGGGAGGGCACATAATCAGGTGAACAAATCAGCAGTCTGTCTCTTTCTACATGCAAATGCCTTGTCACAAAGAGGAAACAGCACTTCAGGGGACTCATGTTTTTGCATTTTGATCTAAAGATAAATTGGTTTGTTAATGATGGGAAGGTTATTCTCAGTAATATTTTATCAAGTCTAACAAAAATATGCAAGTGTGTTTATTGAAAATTTTAACCCATTTGTACTTTTGACCGTCACCATAAATATCGAGATCATTCAATATACTGTAAATGGGGATCAATATTTATTGTTAATACTTTCTCTTAGTGATACATTTTTGGTTATTTTTTCAGCAATATAATAAGATTTGTGCTGTAGAAGGTTGAATTGTGAATGAAAATTACACAAACTAATTACTTAAGTGTTGCATTCTGCTATTTATTTATACAGCTCAACAGTGTTTAACAATATTGTGAACATTTAGATCATTCTGCTTTATGGTTTGATTTCAGTATTATCATATATTGTCTATATTTAGCACTGAAAATGTGTTATTTTGACAGGCTTATTTGTACAATCATGACATTGTGCAAACATTCTTCTTGGGTGACTAATAGGGCTGCACTATATATTGCAATTGAAAACACATTTTAGGCCTGTCATGATAATTACAATATTGACTTTTTGCCACTTAATATTTATCATGTTTTCTTTGCAAAAGTGATGAGATTTGAGATATGTTTTTTTTTAATATAGTATAATATAATTTAAGCTGTATAATGTTACTTAAGTGACCTATGGCTAATTATTGGCCCATTCTGTTTTTTATTTGTTGCAGCTAATGTCTATTAATGATACAGTGTCTATTTCAAAATGTTAAAAATGTATTTACTGACAACCTGTATTGCTATTTTTGTGTCAGTGGTATAAAGTAGTTTCAATAACAGTATATCTCTTGCAACAAATGTATATGGTGCTTCAAAATGTGTTATCAGGAAAGGCCTAGTTGGCACAGTTATTAAATTGCACAGGCTACAGTTACTTAAAGAATATAATCCCCTGTATCTTGTTGATTCAATGCCAACAGCCAATGACATCAGAGTCACTCAATTTTAACTAAATTCATAGTAATAAAAGTAATATTTAATCTACAACATCATAACATTTCAATATTCCAAACAAGTCACAGACATTGTGCATAAACTAAAACATAATGCCTGCCAGGTGTTGTATTATAACTGAACATGCCATGTAAGCTGCTGACAAAACAATCATCATTTATTTTTGTTTTATTTATTTCCCAGGACAGTCACACCCAGAGGCATTATGTAAACCAACGTCTTTTCTGGGTTTGATTTGTAAAGTTGGCAGGAGCCCAGAGTCTGAAGTAGTCACTGTGAATAGGAACATGAGGGAGCAACAACAGCATGATGAATACATGTTGGCAGTGCTGGTGTGCATAGATACAAAAGGACAAAAACTAACTCTCTCTATTGTCAGTCTAAGTCCTGGGAATCTCAAAATGGAGGAATGTCAGAATGTCTTCTGCTATTCAGTCAGTAAACAAACACATAATGAATCCAATAGGCCTAAAAGCAAGGCAAAAACACACATCTTATGGACCCTACCTTAGCTGTAGTTTACAGATTTGGTTTTATGAAATAGCAAAAAGAGTTTTATTATTTGCAGTTTGATCACATTTTACAAGCAGTGAGACTAATATGCTGAAGTCGTATACTGATTATTGTTTTGAAATAGAGTTTGCTGTTTCATTTGCCCCAGAAAGTAGTATAAATATACTTAAAATATGATTACTTCAGACTTACTAACTGAACTCAAGCTAATTACTACAGTCACGCAATATTGAATATGTGCTGCATTATTAGTTAAAGACTGCAAGATTGTACCAAGCTACCCTCACGTGTTCCTTTAATGGAACTCAGAGGTTTGTGTGGGCTCGATGGTGGGAGACAGGGGAACTGTGATGTGAGAATACAGTAGTTAAGGCTGAGTTGTATTCTTTTTCATTTCTTTGTGAGGCTCCAGTGTAAAAAGGAGCATGTCATTTTTCACCTTTAGAGCAACATTTGATAAAGAGGAAGGAACAAGAGACTGAGTCAGTGCTATTAAGAGGATGCTTTTGCCGACCTTTTTTATAATGAATCTGGGGGGAAGATTTGAAGTGACAGGGTCTGCTCAAACCACCAGAACACCATGACTCTCAAGTGAAATGAAGTGCAATTTATTGTATTGTATGTGTATTTTTATTCAGATAAAATGTGACTCTGGCCCATTCATTCAAAAAGACACATATTGCTGTGCATGTAAAGGGTACAGTGATTTAATAATTTTGTTGTAAAATGTTATTAACTAGCAAGACATTATTGCAAATTTGTTCAAAAAGCACTGACATTCCATTTAGTTTTATTGATAAAGTGCTCTGTGCTCTTTTTAAAGGTGGATTGTATAACCTCTCTGGGGGTATGTCTGTCAAATGCTTTTCTCTATGGAAATGTTATTGCTCTGTCTGGAATGTTTCACAGTATGGCATTAAAACTTTCTATTGTCATGGGTAGCTAACCAGGCCAATGTTCAGGTCAGGTCTGTGGAGAAGCAACAATGCTCATCGTCAGGATGCCTATTTTTCTACGTATTATTGAGCTATAAAACCACCAGTAATTTAATAAATGTAAAGTATAAGTTTAAGTAGTTTAATGTCATATTGTGGAACTTTCCAAGCAGAGCGATGACATATGTATAACAATCATGTGATTGTGCGCAACCAAAAAGTTACACAATGTGCTCAATCATAAATATTACTTTAACAATAACATCTACCTTGCACATCAGATATAATATATGTAGAATGCCAAATAGAAAGCCTAAAATACTTCACTTGCTTGTCCATCACAAAGTTGCACTGCCACACCTATAAAGCACACATATCTTATGCAGAATAGCCTCCACACATTTACACCCGAACCCACTGTTTGAGATGTAAAGACTCGTAATGTCCCTCTCAGGTGTGACTGACTGTAGCAATATCCTTCTGAGTCACTCACTTGTGGCTATTGAACTGTCAGCTCATTTCTGACAAGTTGGACTACATTTTACAAAGCAGCAAAGAAAATGGCACACACCAAACATTATTTAACTATGTGTGCGGCCTACACTACTATAGTATTTAAAGGTGCATAGAAAGCCTAAAATACTTCACTTGCTTGTCCATCACAAAGTTGCACTGCCACACCTATAAAGCACACATATCTTATGCAGAATAGCCTCCACACATTTACACCCGAACCCACTGTTTGAGATGTAAAGACTCGTAATGTCCCTCTCAGGTGTGACTGACTGTAGCAATATCCTTCTGAGTCACTCACTTGTGGCTATTGAACTGTCAGCTCATTTCTGACAAGTTGGACTACATTTTACAAAGCAGCAAAGAAAATGGCACACACCAAACATTATTTAACTATGTGTGCGGCCTACACTACTATAGTATTTAAAGGTGCACTATGTAACTTTTTGGTTGGGGGCCTGACACCTGCTTGTTTCTGTGGATAGTTACTGCTCTGCCTGAAAAGTTTCACAGTGTGACTTTAAACAGCCATACCTTACACTGATTAAATTATAGGTTGTTTTATTGCTCAAAAATACCTAGAAAAAAACTGCATTCTGACTGTGAGATGCGACTTGTAAATTAGTTTGGATTGGTTTCCATGAAGATCGAAAGGTTTAATGCCTTAGTGTGAAACATTCGCGACAAAGCAATAACATCACCATGGAGAAAAGTATTTGATGGATCCTGCGCCAGAAAAGTTGCACAATACACCTTTAAAATGGCTGTGCCAATCTTTTTCTATGTAGCTGAGCAAAATTTGTGTTGCCCTTGCACAGATATATTGTAAAAGTTCTTGAGGTCAAAATGAGACCACTGTGAGCTATCTGCTTGTAATTATACGTGTTTATTCCAATAATCAGGAAGCGTGCTGCTGGCATTCTAGTTGTTTTTAGCTTTCAAATGATGGCAAAACTCGACTCTGGTCTCTGAAAGTTTTGAAATGAGCTTTTAAGACTTGACAGTAGATGCAGAAAGTGGGGAATAGCCCTGCACAGCTGCACACTGTTTAAAATAAACTAGTTCTGATTTACACATTTAAGACAGTTAAAAAAAGGTACTGTGCCTTTAATCTTAGTTTTCTTCCTAAAATGCAAGTTCTAATAGTGTTTGAATGTGGTTGCTAGTGGCAAACACAGTCTCTCAAAGTGTGGATCTATTTGTCTATTATTTGTTTTTATGATTTGCATGTTTCCCTCCACATTCCCCCAAGAGGATGATTTGGAGAGCTGCCTTCAGGCCAGAGCACAGAGACACAGAGACGAGAGGAGGGGAGGAGGAGTCCTTGGGCGCAGATAAGAGCTCAACTGTCAGCAAGGCAAATTTCATTGTGGCTTCTTGTGTATCGGCATGCCCCACAGATTTGAGTGCTTGTGAAGGCAATGCTTTATCTGCTGTGAACAGTCAGAGGGAGGATCAGAAATGGCAGCAGTGGCACATCCATGCGGCAAAGACACTAGGGAGGCATGTAGACAGTTAGCCAGCGGATATTTGTAGTCAAAACATGGATTTATTGCCAGTCTACAGATAGAATTTTTTTCATGAGAAGCAACTGAAGAGTAAACCTTAGCCACAGTTACCGTATGTTACCAATGTTAATTAATGTTATTAATTAACATTGTCTGTATTAAGTTCATTATTGTATTAAGATTGTAAGGATTTATATGGGACTTCAATAAAAAGAAGAAGTTAGCAAGTAAGCAAATGAGGGAGTTAGCTGAAGTTTGAACTCATGATTCACAAGTTTATTTGTATAAATTCAGTGTTTTGTTGTACTTTTCCCTGCATAAATAGTTGTTTTTGTCTTGTGAGTGCTGTTTGGGCCATTTGGGTTATATACATAGAGACATGAAATAGTTTTAAGAGCTTTTGCCACGCCCCTTTTTGCTTGACCAACGATCCACAGGACATGTCTTCAGTCAATGAAGAATTTCTTTAGTTGATTATAGCCCTTGTATTTACATGTTATTGAGACTATAAGTGTTGTCTTTGGTACATTTAATGAATTCCTGTCATACTTGTCTTGCCAACAACGCAGCAATAAAGACACATTATCTTATAACAGTTTCAATCCTGGATCATGCTGTGGGTGGATGATTTTATTTGTAGCCAAAAAACTGTTTAAAAAAAAAATAATGTGAGTAAACTCGTGGAAGAATAAAAAATAAAGATGAGTTTAATTCTTGACATGAAGACCACAAAGTTCAGTTCAACCATTAAATGTGTTGAAAAGCTTTGCGCTGCTCAGTTTTCCTTGTAATTTTAGAATGACCCTGAAGTCTTTATGGAAGAAATAAAATCATGCCTTGGAGCCAAAGGGTCGTTTTCTGTCAGTCACACTGCAGTGCCTTAATTAACAGTGGGCTGAGGAGAAGCGTGGAGTCTAACTGTGGTAAAGTATCGTTACAAATAAGGATTTACACATGAGTTAGAGAATCAATCCTATAAACTTGCTGGCATTCACGTTCCTCTGCTCATGTCAAGACCGGCTGCAAGCTCCCACGAGAAATGCTAGAGAGGCAAAGGCAAGTGTTTACAGTGAATTTGTCCAAGCAGATGAGTCATCAATTTCAGCTGAAGCGCTAATTAAATGCTGTTTAACCACTAGCACTGTCTTAGCAGCCGAGCAGAACTTTAATTAATTGTATTGAAAGAATGCAAAATGACACAATACCAGAGGGTAAACCCATTAAAATGTTCACACCCAAAGCTGCACAAACTATTAAAGGTAGGGTATAAACAGAATGAACAAATATTATATATTTACGTGTTAGGCATGTGGTAAAATGTTATTAGCTAATAGTACATCTCTGAAACATACACTGTAATATCATTTTTGTTCCCTCCCTCCCCCAGATATAGTCATTTTTATAGAATTTGTCTCTCTTCAGTAAACATATGTATGTGTATTTGTGTATCCTATTATCTCTGTAACCATCTAACACACTTCACTCATGCACCTTCACAGAACTCAACCGAAATAAGTTTGCCTCCAGTTTCATGTTTTATAAAGTAATCACCAATCCATCTATAAAGATTGATGGAAGTGTAAAAATGGTTTACAACATGCTAAAATAACATGAATTTGACACCTAGGCTTTTAAGTTATTTTTTATAGATGATTACTGGATTCTTGTGTTTCTTTGTGTTCGCAGAGGTCCCAGAGGTTGTTCTGTAATCCCTCCATCATTTCAGTGTGTCATCACTGATCCAGTCTCTCTCAGGAACAAAATATCCTCTTGATCACTATGCTTCCTTTCTGTGTTTATCTCCATTTTGATTTAGAATTCTTAAAAAAAACCCCCAAACAAACAAAAAAACAACTACAAAAAAAAACACAAAACATAATTCTTACCCAAATTTTAAACAGATTGTCAAACTGTTAAACATGCATGATTTTAATGGTGTATGCATTTGCATGTAATGTATTTTGTGTTGCATGGTATTTTGACCTGCTGCAAAAAACGGGATGAACAACTTTAAATCTCTTCTTAAAAACATGTTTTATCGGTTGGCCTTCCTTTAGTTGGTTTTAGCTTCATTTTATTATTTTATTATTTTTCTTCTATTTATTTATTTAATTAAACATTTAAACATTTAAACATGTATTTATTTATTATAAATAATGGGTTTGGTTGCATC
>JACN01112853.1:0-11374 GCA_000787155.1 Scartelaos histophorus | reverse complement strand
CTCGGGTGTTTTGTGGAGTGGGTAAGAAATGTTTTTAGTGTCAGGCTAATAAAACCCATTGACATGCACTAGCCTAGCACCAGCGACCTCTGCAAACACAAGGACTGCAGAGGTCCAAACCCAAACCCTAATGATAAAATGAAGTAAAAGTCCAAAGTTCTTCTTAAGAGGTCCGCCTGGTAGTGAGGGGAGTTCAGCCTCCTAACAGCCTGGTGGATGAAGCTGTTAGTTTTTTTTTGCATAATATCGAGCTCTGGACTCCACGTGACCAGCAGTGATCGGGCACCAATTTGGCAGTAGAATGACCAGCGCCACCGCAAAAGCTTTCAAGCCATCGTAGTCCTCATCTCACTTTAACTTTATATTCAAAAAATGAAAGAGGTTCAGGAGTCTGGATTTGGATCTAGTTCGACTGTACCATTTCTCACACGAGGCTAAATGCAGCTCAGTTTAAGTTGAATCAAATGAATCGACTATTGCTATAAAATTATCAGGTTAATAAATAAGAAATGTTGGTTGCTACATGAACACGGGGAACACCGGGAAACATCCGAGAACACTGGAGGAACACTGGAGAACACTGGAGGACACTGGAGAACACCGAGGAACACTGGAGAACACTGGAGAACACTGGAGAACCGGAGAACACCTCTGTGCAGGTCCTTTTCTTCCCCGGTGCTGCTGTTCCCCAGTTCTGCACATCAGGAGCTTTTTAAGCACTAGTACCACTGTTCTGCTGTTCCCTCTCCTAGACAAACTTTCTTTTTACCTTGTTTATTTGTGCAACAGTTGTTAACCATGTTTAGCCTCATGCTAAACGACAGCTGGCAAATCTGCAGGTTACTGCAAAAATGGCGGTGCCCTCAGTTTCCTAGTGCGTGACGTCATCCCCCGGAGCTCTACAGGAGTTTAAACTGTCTCTTTGAAACAGATAAAACATCATGTTGGCGCTGATAGAAATGACATTACTGCTCTGGCCTGAATCAACAGGAGCACCTCTGGACGGGAACTTTAAGGAACTTTAATTACACAAACTGACTCTGACCCACCCGTCCTCTGCCCAAACTGAGGATCTGAAATCTCATTTACATTTTCATTTCATTTAAAAGTTTTATTACGCAAAATTGACAGGTGAGCTTTAAATCATGTTCTGATGTTTCCTCCTCCAAAAACAGACCTGGAGTTGTGTTTTGTTTCTTTCACACACGTTTGACTAACCCTGCACTGTACATCTGTAATGCTCCATCATGAAGCTGCACTTTTCAAACTAACAGCTCCTTTTACCTAAATGTGCAGGTTTGTGTGTTAAACAAAACACGACTCCAGGTCTGTTTGTGATGAGGAACCTGCACCATAAAACACCCAAGACCAGAGAACAGCGACACACGGAGCCTTTAAACGATTATTTAAACGCGCCGAGACGTCTTATCTGGGTCTGAAGCCGGTGTCAGACACATCTCCTCGGATCCTCTGGTGTGTCAGGCTCATGTTGGAGGCTCAGGGGCCAGAGGAGGATCCATAATGTGACGAGGGGAGACAGATGTGACAGAGGTGATGTATGAGCGTCCCCGGCTCATCCGTCTCTTTGGCCTTTCAGCAGATCCACCAGAGGAGCCGTGACCAGGGTAAAGACTCGTTTATTATGACCAACGCAAACTGGAATCGTTTATATTCTGCAGATGTTCCCAGGGGCTGATGGGCCCTTGTGCTTTTACCTAATTCATTTCTGTTTGTCCAGTTTTGATAAAAGAAACTGTCAAACTCATGGACACGTCAAACACCGGTGGAAATATGTAACCCGCTTATTTTCACCAAATCAACCAACAGGCCGTTCAGCTACAGCGGCACAACAAGAAGGTTCCAGGTTTGACCCCCGGGTGTCCAGGGCCTTTCTGTGTGGAGCGTGTGAGGACTAAACCAGGACTAAACCAGGAATAAACCAGGTCTAACTCTTGTGACTATATCAGGTCTATTTCAGGTCTAAACCAGAACTAAACTAGGACTATATCAGGTCTAAACCAAGTCTAAACTAGGACTAAACCAGGACTAAACCAGATCTAATTCAGGTCTAAACCAGGACTATACTAGAACTAAACCAAGTCTGAACCAGGACTATATCAGGTCTATATCAGATCTAAACAAGGTCTAAACCAGGACTAAATCAGGACTAAATTTGAGCTAAAATAGGGTTAAAATAGAATTATATTAGGTCTAAACTAGGACTAAACCAGGTCTAAGCCAGATCTATTTCAGGTCTAAACCAGGATTAAACTTGGGCTAAACTTGAACTAAAATAGGCCTAAAATAGGAGTATATAAGGTCTAAACCAGGTCTAAACTAGAACTAAACCAGGACTATATCAGGTATATTTCAGGTCTTTTTCAGGTTTAAATAAAGACTGAACTTAAAAAAAATATAAAATATGGTTAAACCAGGACAACATCAGGTCTATATCAGGTCAAAAACCAGGACTAAACTTGACCTAAAATAGGCCTAAAATAGGACTATATCAGGTCTAAACCAGGTCTGAACTAGAACTAAACCAGGTCTGAATCAGGTCTAAACCAGGACGGTATCAGGTCTATTTTTATGTCTGAACCAGGTCTAAACCAGGACGATATCAGGTCTATTTTAGGTCTGAACCAGGTCTAAACCAGGTCTAAACCAGGACTATATTAGGTATCTTTCAGGTCTTCTTCAGGTTTAAATCAAGACTGAACTTGGGTTAAAATATGGCTAAACCAGGACTATATCAGGTCTAAACCAGGTCTAAAATTGGGCTAAAATAGGACTACATCAGGTCTAAACCAGGTCTAAATCAGAGGAGAATAAACAGTAGTTATTGAGCCCAAATCCAGAATTCTGCGCTTCTGTATTTAGTCTCAGATTTGTCTCTGACCCACACGAGAGTCGAGAATGGACGATGCTTCGCACTTTTTTCTCTATTTTATTCACACCGTCCGTCCGAACTCGGGTGTGTCGCAGTTTTTAATTTAGAAAATCTGGTCCCCGACACTAAAACCCCCCTCTTCTTCTTCTTCTTCTTCTTTTCCTCTTCTTCTTCTTTTCTTCTTCTCTGTAATAAAGACGTGTCCAGTTCTACCCGCAGCTCCCGCTCTGTCCACCAGGCGTCGCTGTGTCCACGCGTGTCCTCGGTGCGGTGCGTAATGGGATTCCTGTGTCCGCCTGAAACGCTCCGAAGCAATTACGACGCGCAGCTGCTCGTGCCTCTTCTGTGGCCTCTGCGCGCAGGGGACGACGGGAAATGCGCAAATATAATACAGTGAGTACAATGGGGAGGGCTCCGAACGGGACACTGTCTGTGCGCGTAATTTCTGATTTCTATGCGTTTTTATTCGAATATATAATAGTTTTTTTTGTATTTATGTCTTTATTAGAATCATAAAAATGAAGTAAATATGCAAATGTTGAACCTGTTGATTTATTTTATTAGTTACAGGCGGATTCTCCCGTTTATTCAGACATAAAAATAAATAAATAAATAAAAGTGCAGAATAACGATGTTGCAGCCTGGACAGCACCAGTTAAATGAAATATGAAAAGATGTAGAAAAAACAACAACACAGCTTCCATTTTAAGCAAGAAATATGTTTAAAAAATAGAACTAAAGGGGCTGTGTGATTTTAAGTGTTGGTTAATTCATTAATTATAAAACAAATATGTCAGTTTAAAGGCGTTTATTACACAAAATGAACTCTTTTGAGATTTAAGACGTTTTCTAATGTTGTTATTTCCTCAAAAAACAGACCTGGAGTTGTGTTTTGTTTTGTTTCATTCACGCACGTTTAAGTAAAGTTTATTATTATTATTATCATCCACCTTGTGATGTCATGATGTGGTCGTTTTCAAGTGAACAGGTCTAACCCAGGTTTAAACTTGGGCTAAAATAGGACTTAGACCTGGTTTAGGCCTAAAAAAACCAAAAAAAACAACACCTGATATAGTCCTTGTTTAGACCTGGTTTAGACTTTAAAAAAAGACCTGATATAGTCCTGGTTTATTTGTTTATTTGATTGGGGCAGTGCTAATTTCCATCCGTAGTCCCACAGGGATCAGGGGTCAGGCTCACAGGGATCAACGGGTTCATAGGGTGTTGCATGTTTTTGGGTGATGACCGGAGAACCCAGAGGAACCATCAGGGATCAACGGGTTCATAGGGTGTTGCATGTTTTTGGTTGATGGGGGAAACCGGAGTACCCAGAGGAAACCCATCGAGACACGGGGAGGAAACATGCAAACTCCACACAGAAAGGCCCGGGCGACCCGGGGATCGAACCCATAACCTTGCTGTGAGGCCTGAGTGTTGCCACTCAGCCACCGTGCCGACATAGTTCTATATTAGGCCTATTTTAGCTCAAGTTTAGTCCTGGATTAGACCTGAAAAAGTCCTGTTATATTCCTGGTTTAGTCCTGGTTTAGTCCTGGCTTAGACCTGGCTTAGACTTGGCTTAGACCTGGATTCATTCTAGTTTAGACCTGGTTAAGACCTGATATAGGTCTATTTTATCCCTATTTTAGTTTAATCCTGGTTTAGATCTGTTCACTTGAAAACGACCACTTCATGACATCACAAGGTGGATAACAATAATAAACTTTACTTAAATGTGCGTGAATGAAACAAAACAAACTCTGGGTCTGTTTTTTGAGGACATAACAACATTAGAAAACGTCTTAAAGCTCACAAGAGTCTTTATACAGACGTATTTGTTTTATAATCAATGAATTAACGGACACTTAAATTCACACAGCCCTTTTAGTTCTATTTTTTAAACATATTTCTTGCTTAAAATGGAAATTGCGTTGTTTTTTTCTACATCTTTTCATATTACATTTACTTGATGCTGTCCAGGCTGCAAAATCATTATTCTGCATCTTTATTTTTTTATTTTTATGTCTGAATAAACGAGAGAACAAACGGAAGAACAGCTCCTTTTTTTAACCTTTACTCCAGTAGAAATCAGCATTTCCAGCAGCTGAAATCAACCAGATGCTGATAGTGAAGGTGTGTGGAGTTTAAAAACACAGTGGAGCACTTCCTGTATCGCCGCATGACATCACAAGGTGGAACAGGGTTTTGTCGGTTTGAGAGAAGCGGCTAAATGTGCAGGATTTGTGCGTTAAACGTGTATGAATGAAACTAAACACAAGTACATTCGAAAATAGATCAGAAATAAGTGGAAAATGAACCATTTAAGTCTCGTTTTTGCAGCGAAAGTGGGAAAAAAGAAAGAAAGACGGACAAATAAACGGACAAATAGATGGATGGATGGACAGTTGATAGATTTATTTTATTCTCGTCTGCACTAAAAGAGCTGAGTGTTGCTTCTTTTCGCCGCACACAATGAAAAAAACAAATCCAGTTCTTCTCCGATCGGCCGCTGCACAAAATCAATAGAGAATAAAGAGCCATGATGAATCTGACGCTGCAGCGAGAGAGATCGATCAGAGCCACGGAGAACGCACACACACACGCACACACACACACACACACACACATGCACACACGTCTACAGCCTCCATCACAGTGTAGTTCTGTGTGGGTAAAGGTCGATGAACGGGTCAAATGCAGATTAAGATCCAGAATCCTTCACAATGAAAAAAACAAATCCAGTTCTTCTCCGATCGGCCGCTGCACAAAATCAATAGAGAATAAAGAGCCATGATGAATCTGACGCTGCAGCGAGAGAGATCGATCAGAGCCACGGAGAACGCACACACACACGCACACACACACACACACACACACATGCACACACGTCTACAGTGCCTCCATCAGTGTAGTTCTGTGTGTGGGTAAAGGTCGATGAACGGGTCAAATGCAGATTAAGATCCAGAATCCTTCAGCGACGATAATGTTTGATATAAAAAGAGGTGAGTGGGTCGTGTGTGTGGCTGTGTGTGGCGTTTGTGCGTTCATTTGGCTTCGTCTCAGGTCCAGCTCCAGTGTGATAAATGTGACAAATATTATTGTAATGTTGGAATGTTTAGGTGGACACTGGAGGTAAAGGTCCTGGACAAATCCAGATCTGCCAAAGTCTCGACCTGGTTCTGCTCGTGCAGGAGGAAATAACATCACACAGTTACAGTTTAACAAATGTGTTAGAACATCACCCAGTGTAAAGAGTGTCACTGCTGCATAATTTAACACTGTTTCTGTTACTAATATATCTTTTTATGTTTCTATAATGGTTTGTGTGATCTTTAATGCTAAAATAGAACCATTGTTGCTATTCTTACATTTTCAAGTTTAATGTTTCCAAAAATGACCCAAAGTCTGATCCAAAACAAGTCTCTGGAAAAGCTGAAACTATTTGGACTCAAGAACAAAAGATACTTTATAAAACTCCATAAAAACATAAATGTTTTTATGGAGTATATTTCTGGTTATTATTTGTCAACAAGGACGATTTGGTTCATTACAATTGATCTTTTTTTTAATGAAGAACAAAGAAATAGTTCATTTGAAACAAGCCTTATGATAAACTATGAAATCACTGATGTTTTTATGACAGGAGCTCTAATACATCTGTCAACACTGTATAAGTACACAGAGTACACACAGTACACACAGTACACACAGTATACACAGTACACACAGTACACACAGGACACAGTACACACAGTACACAGTACACAGAGTACACACAGTATACACAGTACACACAGTACACACAGGACACAGTACACACAGTACACAGTACACAGAGTACACACAGTATACACAGTACACACAGTACACACAGGACACAGTACACACAGTACACAGTACACAGAGTACACACAGTATACACAGTACACACAGTACACACAGGACACAGTACACACAGTACACAGTACACAGAGTACACACAGTATACACAGTACACACAGTACACACAGGACACAGTACACACAGTACACAGTACACAGAGTACACACAGTATACACAGTACACACAGTACACACAGGACACAGTACACACAGTACACAGTACACAGAGTACACACAGTATACACAGTACACACAGTACACACAGGACACAGTACACACAGTACACAGTACACAGAGTACACACAGTATACACAGTACACACAGTACACACAGGACACAGTACACACAGTACACAGTACACAGAGTACACACAGTATACACAGTACACACAGTACACACAGGACACAGTACACACAGTACACAGTACACAGAGTACACACAGTATACACAGTACACAGTTCACAGTACACACAGTACACAGTATGTAGTGTGTACTGTGTCCATATGTTTCGTGTCTGTGTCTGTGGTGATAAAATGAACTGAAATGCAGAGTTAATCTGACATTCACCTCCATTTTATTCTTGGAATGACGTCTTCACATTCCACAAAACAAAAACTACCGATACAGTAAAATAAATAGTTTTTCAAAACTTAAATTTACATTTGCGCTCTCAGATAAGCTGTAGTCCAGAAAAAATACATCATTACAGACAGTGAAATTAAATCTGGTCTGACAATTTTCTGGTGTCATTTTGTCGATTTGTCTGATTTCACTGAGGAGAAACTGAACCGATCTGAACCGAAACTCCTCTCACAGTTGTAACAGGTTTTGCGGTGTGCGGTGAGGCGAGAGGCGGTGGAGCTGGAGTGTGTGTGTGTATGTGTGTGTATATGTGTGTGTGTATATGTGTGTGTTGTGTGTGTTTTATGTGTGCGTTGTGTGTGTGGGTGGGGTTTTACTGGAACACAGAGGTAGACAGGAGCTCTTATGGAAGCGTTGGAATTGGAAAGCACTTAAAACGACATCGTCCTGATCCCAGTGATACACACACACACACACACACACACACACACACACACACACACACACACACACACACACACACACACACACACACACACACACACACCATTTACAAAGTGAATCTGATAGGAGGAGGAAGAGGAGGAGGAAGGAGAGGAAAAGAGGAGGGCTGAGGTCTAGTGCGGTCACATCTCGTCTGTATGAAGCAGCTCCAGACTCCAGATAACAGCATTAGAGCGGAAACAGCAGAACGTCCACATCCTGGTCCCTCACACCAGCGTCGCTCTGTCTCCACACGACACTCAGGTTTATTCACAATTATTACCGACTAAAAACCTAATGGAGACGATATCAGCTGTAATGTTCAGCGTATTCTTGGGTTTCAACGAGACAAAAATGACCAACTGTGGGACGGAGAAGGACGGATATTTATTGCAATATCATGGGAAAGTACATTATGATATTCTACATTATAACAGAGTGACTCTAAAATGCTAAAATGTATTGTCAGATTCAGATCAGTGACATTTTGAACAGCTTGAAAAGTGCAAAATTTAAGTAACAACTAAACATTCGGGATGTGTCGATATCCAAATCTGTCACTACGATATTTTGTCCATCTGCATCTCACGATACGATATTTATTCTGATATTTTGTGGAGGTTTTACAAAATTGTGAACATGCTCCTTTTTCCTTTTAAAATGCCATGATAAGACTTTGGTGCTGTTCTAATACAAAAATAAGATTTAAAAGTGCTTAATAACAGTTATTTCTTCACGCATCTGCACTGAAACAGCAAAGGATCATGGGATATGTAGTTCCCTCCCTATTTTAGCTCTTACTGCACCACAACAATAAATTTAAGCAAAGAAACTTGGGATTCAATATATTGTGATGGACACGATTAGTGGCGCTGTTGTAGAAAACGTGTTCAAATGGATGAGGTCAAGACACGACAATTTAAAAGCCAAAAGTTTATTCCCTTGACATACAATTCTAATACAGACGTCTGGGTCTTGCAACGACTTGGTAACTGAGACTTCCTCTTTCTCTGGGCCCTGCAAACAGAACAGAAAAAAAAACCTACGCCTGCACCCAGACTCTGGGTGATGTCTGGGTGAGAGGTCGACACACATTCCAGCCGAGCACTTTATGTGGTGCTGCAGATTTTTAAGAAGCTGTAAAGCAAACTTTGACTAACACATTCAAACTGTAATACACAGCATTCCCCCTCTTGGCTTCTAAAGGAGGACACAACTAAACCCCCCGTAAAAAATTACACACATGAAAAATGGACCAAGTGAGGTGGTTATCAGACGGGTCAATAGCGCACAAATACAGGGAATACAACAACAACCACATAATGTTACCAGAGCGGCAAACACAGACATGGCCAGCAGCACTGACAACACCACGGCCTTGTATTTTCCAAAAACACCCGTCCCATTATCCCAAAAGCTAGTATCCACCCCAGAATGTTCTTTCATTTTTCTGTTCAGGGTTCTGAGCGCCTCAATAGCTTTGGTCAGTTTTCCCTCTACAGCAGTGTTATTAGGTATAAAAGTTGATCTCCAAATATGCCACATCCACCAGATTTTTCGGCGAGGAGCATGTCCTGGGCTATCCTGGAACTCCCGTCACCACCTGAAACCAATCATCTGTGCGATTAGTGGGTGGTATGATACGGGCTCCGACAGCGTATGTGCGCTGAGGCATCTCGAACTTAGAGTTATTGCGATAACAAAGAGAGACCGAGAACCTAGGATTTCGCCCACTAGCGTAAGCATAAGGGCTTAAATAAAAAGTGTGGCATTGGGGGTGTTTCATTTTGTATGTTATGCTCAGTCCACTGGTTGTTTTGATCATTTTAAATTTTTGCCGTATTTCTATAGCAAAGTCCACTGACCAAGAGGACCAATCATAATCTGTCTCTCCGATCAGAGCCCCCCAACCCGTACCAATCGACGCATACCAGGCATATGCAGACCCATAATCCTGCCCCTTCTGTTCATATTCATCTTTCAAGGCAGTGTATGGTATTAGAAAAGTTGAGTTTTGTTGGTCAAACGGTGCACAAAAAACGATATTGGTTTGATAATTATTTGTTTCGTGACCACATGGTCCGATATCAGTTATCCGCCTTTTAGCTCGTTTTCTGATGGCTGTGGCTACGTCAGTACCACTGGCCTTGGTCACTCGTGTGTGTCCACTCTGCACCTGCTCTTCTAATAATAACATTAAAAACACAATAAGTAAAAAAATTGAAACAATGGCAGTTGTAATGAGCCTCCCCCTCTTGGACTGGGGGAGACCCAGTCCATCAACATAAAGCATGTAGGCTGTATGTGAATATGTAAGCAAGAATGTCACTCGGGCAGGTCTGAGCATACACAGATGGTACCACTTTTTGCCGTTGCCTTCCACCTGAACGTGATGTGCGAGCTGTCACTCGGTAAGGGCCGGTCCAACGAGGTTCCTGCCAACCCCTCTTTGACACTTTAATGTAGACTTTGATAAATGCGTCCTGGTCCACTCTGCTATGTGGAGCTGCAGTTCTGTTGTAGACCTGCGAAGAGAACGCAATTGTAACCAATAGGTTTTATAAGACAGGTCTGGGAGTGGAACTTCTTCCATAGGGCGCATTGTTGACGAGGGACCTGGCATCAAACGACCTGTAAGAAATTCATAAGGTGAAAAACCAGTTAACAGTTTGTCTCACAGACATCAGGGCGATGGGCAGCGCCTGCAACCAACACATGTTAGTGGAATGACAGATTTTAGCAAGTTTATCTTTGAGCATTCTATTCATTCTCTCCACACGTCCCTGACTTTGAGGATGATAAACTGTGCCAAACTGGTGTGTGAGGCCAAGAATTTGTTCTACCTTTTGAAGAGACTTATTACAAAAATGTGTACCACTGTCCGATGTAATTAGGCCAGGAAAACCATGGTGTGGTATGTTATGTGTCACTAAACATTTGATAACACATGTATAATCCTCTTTGGCACACAGGTAAGCTTCAGGTCATCCTGTGGAGTCAACAATTACCAACAAATAGCATTTACCCTGAACACACTGCTGCATGTCTGTAAAATCTAATGACATTTCAGCACCAGGCCAAAGAGCCTGTGTAAACAGACCAGGTTTTGTTTAAGCGTTGGTCATGCATTGAAATATTGACATGTGGCACAATGGTTGCAGTGTTGCCACACCAAGTCATACATGTATGGATAACACCACATGGAAAGTTTGGCTAACATTGCCTGGGCACCAACATGAGCCAAGCCATGAGCTTCAGTAAGAGCAGATTTACAAAGCGGTCCGACCGGCAAAACCGGACTCCAGTAGTTCCTCTCCAAATATTCAAACTGTCCTAACTGCCCCTTTTGACAACCAAACAGACTTCTCAGTGGGTGAGGCACTCCTCTGAGCCTCAAGAAGAGATTCCACAGAGATGGGAGAACACAGAACCATAGCATTGTCTTCTTCTTGCATTACTATTACTGACGTTTGAGTTTTAACAGCTATACTTCCATATCCCTGGTGTTTGACTCCTCCTTACTTTTGTCAGCTATAT
>KN498228.1:5309-22069 GCA_000787155.1 Scartelaos histophorus | reverse complement strand
GAAATAAAGTAAGTTAAAATTAAATTAAGAACATTTTACTTTATTATTTTTTTGTTTCTTATTTTAAATGAAGGTCTGAAATCTGCTTAAGTCCCACTGGTATTGTTTTTACTTCCTGAAATGTTCTCTCCGGCATTTAATTTAACTATCGCCATGGAGACGAGCAGGCCCCATCACCAGGCCAAGTTACAGGTCTGATCTGTGGAGAAGTGGGGCGAGCTGTATATAGGAGATTATGGTTAATATCTCTGTAATTCCTGGGCATTTCCACGTGAAACAAAATATCTTCTCAACAGTATAAATAAAGAAAAGTGAAATAATTAGCTTCAGAACGTGGAGCTATATTCCCAAAGACGTGCTCGCAGTGAGTTGGAAGGACTTTAAACCATAAACATTAAATCGTTGTTCATTTCCACCATATGCTGCAGAGTCCTTCAAAGCATCGAAAACTCTCTAACCTGAAACACTGTGAATCCTGTAATACACAAACGCCTCTGTGGAACGAGTGGGTGATTCACTTTTTGTTTATCGTGAATGTCAGACTGATTTGGCTGCAGCAAAGCGATGCCACGTCTCTGCCTGGAATACTCCGCAGTTTGGCTTTAAATCAATCTGTTTTGCATATCTTCAATTAAAACTGCTCAAAAATAAACATTAAAACATGAAAAAAGTGGAACGTAACAGACAAACCGCTCTCTGTGGACATGTTATTTCTTTGTCTGGAATGTTCCGCAGTGTGGCATTAAACTTTTCTATCGTAGACCAAGTTATACACCACAAAAAAAAAAATCTAAACACTTAAATCTATCAGAAAATGACGATGAAGTATTAAAATTATATTGCTGCATGTATTTTTTTCAATTTTTTTAAAAGTAAAATCTAAACACTTAAATCTATCAGAAAATGACGATGAAGTATTAAAATTATATTGCTGCATGTATTTTTTTCAATTTATTTTTAAAAGTTATCTTAAAATAAACTCCCTCTAGACTACAATTAAACAGTCTCAGAACTATTGAGTCGATAATAAAGCTGAAAACAAGATGAATAACCTGATATAAGTTTTAAAATCTTGGCCAGATCAGAGAAATTTGCAGTGCAGGTCAGATCTGTGGAGAGGCGACCCCGCTCACAGTCAGAATTCTTGTTTTTATAGCATAAAAATACCAAAAACATCTGAAATTGAGCCGCAGAAGCCGAAAACCAATCAGATTTAAGGCTTTAAAGCAGTCCACCAATCAGAGGCGAGGACTCCCACAGCAGATTTACATAGACACTGTAAGAAAATGAAAATATCGATTATGATTAATTAGTTTATCTTTTAGAAACGAATTTGCTCTTGTAATTAAAGCTCATTTGGTTTGGTAGTTAATAGGGGTGTAAAAAGAATCGATTCAGTGAAATATCGTGATACTTTATTGTAAAATTCATGAATCGATCTGAATTTAAATAATAATTTTCCTCAAAAATTCATTAGTTACATTCAGGGTTCTCATGGTTTAAAAATTACTAAGTTGTATTTAATATAATTTTGTGCTTGTGAAGGTGCAGTTGACTGTTATTAGATGTAATTATTGATAAATCGTTTTAGTATTGGGATTGTTACGACCCGAAGTAACAAAAATCCAAGATGGAGAATGGAATAAATTAAGCAATGTTTAACTAACTTGGATGTAAAAGGTTAAAATTAACAAAGGAGCTCATTGGTTACTTCACATTTACAAACATAATCACATTTCTCTCATTTCAGATTAACAGTTTTGGTGCTTTGCTCATTGATTCTGCAAAAATCCGTCACGTTTTTTCAGTTTCTGCCGTGATATATTTTTCCTGCACTGCAAATTTCACCAATCTGGCCAAAATTTTTAAACTTATATCAGGTTATTCATCTTGTTTTCAGCTTTATTATCGACTTTCTAGTTCTGACACTGCTTCATTCTAGTCTAGAGGTCGTTTATTTGCAGATAACTTGTCGAGTGAAGTTTTCTTGATAATTTCACTACTTTTAAGTCATTTTCTGATAGATTTAAGTGTTTTTATCTTCAATTTTTTGCCGTGTGTTCTTTTTCCCTCGTAACTAAGGAGCCAAATTTGTTTTATAATATATTTTGTTCGTGAGCTTCTGTGTCCAAATCATTTCCCTTGTCGACCAATACAATTTGTCCATGATAAATTAACAAAAACGAGTGAAAATATGAGTCAAAACTAAAGTAACATGAAGAAAAATGAAGTGAACGGGCTCAGATCTTTGTAAAGTTTTGGAGAAGTGAATGTTCTGGTTCCAAGTCGATCGTTATTTGATTAGATGTTGTTTTGTCCTTTTGAGAGCAAACACAAGTCGCTTTTCAATATTCACCTCCCTGAACTCACACGGGCTTTTCAGTTATTGCGATTTGTCCAAAAATAGCAGCGTAGAAAACTGAAAACCCCGATGTGACCTGAAATCGTGTGAGACAAAGTGACTCGAGCTGGAGTCTGAGGCTGATTCATTTATCGCAGATTTCAGCCTGATTTTTGTTCAGTGTTTGAACCTAAACCTGAAGACTGAATGTGAAGAGTTTAAAAGAGCTGAGAAAGAAGAAGAGAGAGAGAGATGAAGAGCTGATGGAGAGAGAGAAGAAGAGAGAGGGAAAAAGAGAAAGAGATGTAGAGAGGGGGGGAGAAAGAGAGAGGGGAAGGGGGGGGAGAGATGAACAGAGAGACAGATGAAGAGAAAGACAGAGGGAGGAAGAAAGAGAGAGAGATGAAGAGAGAGATGAACACAGAGAAAGATGAAGAGAGAGACAGATGAACAGAGAGAGATGAAGACAAAGAGATGAAGAGAGAGATGAAGAGAGAGAGAGAGATGAAGAGAGAGAGAGAGATGAAGAGAGAGAGAGAGATGAAGAGAGAGAGAGAGATGAAGAGAGAGAGAGAGATGAAGAGAGAGAGAGAGATGAAGAGAGAGAGAGAGATGAAGAGAGAGAGAGAGATGAAGAGAGAGAGAGAGATGAAGAGAGAGAGAGAGATGAAGAGAGAGAGAGAGATGAAGAGAGAGAGAGAGATGAAGAGAGAGAGAGAGATGAAGAGAGAGAGAGAGATGAAGAGAGAGAGAGAGATGAAGAGAGAGAGATGGAGAGAGATATGAAGAGAGATAAAGAGAGATAGAGAGAGAGATGAAGAGAGAGAGATAAAGAGAGATGAAGAGAGAGATGAACAGAGAGAGATGGAGAGAGAGAAATGAAGAGAAAGAGAGATGGAGAGAGAGAGAGAGAGGAACACAGAGAGAGAGATGAAGAGAGTTTAAGAGAAGAGAATATAAGAGAGAGATAAAGAGAGATGAGAGAGAGATGAAGAGAGAGAGAGTTTAAGAGAGAGAGAGATGAAGAGAGAGAGATGAAGAGAGAGAGAGAGGAACACAGAGAGAGAGATGAAGAGAGTTTAAGAGAAAGAGAAATGAAGAGAGGGAATAGAAGAGAGAGATGAAGAGAGGGAGATATAAAGAGAGAGGGGGGGAGAAAATGGAATAAAGGGAAAGATGAAGAGAGAGATGAAAATAGAGAGAGAATTGAAGCTGAAGAGCTGAACAGAGAGAATCAGTCACGGGTCAATGAATGAACAAATGATGGGTGTTTTTTTTGGAGCAGAACTTCAGTGTTCGACTCGACTAAAGATCGACCTGTAAACGTCACCGCACATTTGAACATCTTAAAATTGATTGACACAGTTCAACATTTTCAAACTTGATTTCAATTCTGATTTTGATACTGAAATGAGAACTTTAAACCACCTTTTCCAAACAATATAGAATCACAATTTTGGACTAAAGCTCGAAGCCTTTGTTATGTTTCTTTATGGTCTTGGTCTGGGCTTCAACTTCATCTCGACGACTTTTTCTCACTCAGATGATATAATAGCTTATTTTAAATGGTTAATCGCTATGGCAACAGTCCAATTTTAACTTTCATGGGGAACACGGGTGCTTCTGAGATCAATACCGCTCCAAAACTGTTCAGAAAATGCATGAAAAATGTAAGAAAACTGCAATATTTAGTATTGATTCGTGTTTCTTGGTTTTGATAATAGATTTAAAGCTCCCGTATAACAAAAAAACTGACTCCTCTGAGATTTAAGCCATTTTATAATAACACAAGAACCAGATTTTATCATTAAATATACTAAATATCCCAAATTCTTATTATTAATGTGTTTAATTCTAGATCAGTGTCTCTTCTACAAAGGCCTTTGGTAAAATATGGGTCAAAAACAGCCGAAAGCTTCAAATATGTTACGATGACCCAGCTCCGTTCTCGTTTGTCCAGTGGGACTTTTAAATCTAGACCTTAAAGCGCCGCGACATGTTTTTACAATACTCTAATTTCACTTAAGAACTACCTGCTGTGAATATGAGTGACGGTTTTACACAAATCAAGATGCAGTTTGTGAAGAAAAGCTCAAAAATCGGTTGAAAATGACCCGAAGTGAGAGTTGTGTTTTAAGGAGGTGACAATTTACTCGAAATTTACTCGAAACACATTTTTTTCTAATACTTAAAACATAATTTTAACAAAATAAATGTCTTTTCTTATCATGTTATTTGCTTTATTTGCTTTTCTGTGTACATTAGATGAAAAAAAAAAGCTCAAAAATCGGTTGAAAATGACCAGAAGTGAGAGTTGTGTTTTAAGGAGGTCACAGTTTACTATGTCTCTATGTCTTTTGCTTAATCTTTCCTGTGTACATTAGAAGAAAAAAATGAGTCAAATCTTAAATATAACGATCTTAACTGTAGTTCTTTTAAAAACCTGCAGCTTTGAGTCAGCGGCGTCGCCTCTTCACAGATCTGAACTGTAACGTGAGTAGAGCCTGTGGGTCGACATGGAGATGGAAGTTTAAAGACAGAGAGAGAGGTGAAGAGAGAGATGAAGAGAAAGAGAGAAGAGAGAGAGTTGAAGAGAGTTTAAGAAAGAGAAAGTTGAAGTGAGAGAGAGAGAATTGAAGAGAGAGAGAGAGATGACTAGAGATGAAAAGAGAGAGAAGAAGAGAAAGAGATAAAGAGAAAGAGAGAAGAGAGATGAAGAGAAAGAGAGAAGAGAGAGAGTTGAAGAGAGTTTAAGAAAGAGAAAGTTGAAGTGAGAGAGAGAGAATTGAAGAGAGAGAGAGAGATGACTAGAGATGAAAAGAGAGAGAAGAAGAGAAAGAGATAAAGAGAAAGAGAGAAGAGAGATGAAGAGAAAGAGAGAAGAGAGTTGAAGAGAGTTTAAGAAAGAGAAAGTTGAAGTGAGAGAGAGAATTGACGATAGAGAGAGAGAGAGGAAGAGAAAGAGAGATGAAGAGAGAGAGTTGAGGATAGAGGAGTGGAAGAAAGAGAGAGAAAGTTGAAGTGAGAGAGAGAGAGAATTGAAGAGAGAGAGAGAGAGAGAGAGATGACTAGAGATGAAAAGAAAGAGAGAGAAGAAGAGAAAGAGATGAAGAGAAAGAGAGAAGAGAGAAGAAGAGAAAGAGAGAAGAGAGTTGAAGAGGAAGAGAGAAGAGAGTTTAAGAAAGAGAAAGTTGAAGTGAGAGAGAGAGAGAGAGGTGAAGAGAGTTGGAGAAAAAGAAAGAATTGAAGCGAGAGAGAGAGAGAGAGAGAGAGAGAGAGTATTAGAGATGAAAAGAAAGAGAGAAGAAGAGAAAGAGAGATGGAGAGAGAGAGATGAAGAGAGAGATAAAGAGAAAGAGTTGGAGAAAAAAGAGTTGAAGCGAGAGAGATGAACAGAGAGGGAGAAAGAATTGAAAGAGAGAGAGATGATGAAGAGAGAGTTGGAGAAAGAGAGAGGAGTTTAAGAAAGAAAGATGAAGAGAGAGAATTGATTGAAAAAAAGAGTTGAAGGAATGGAAAGAAATTAAAAGACAGATGAAGATAGAGAGATGAAGAGAGAGAGAGGAAAAAAGAGATGGAGAGAGAGAGATGAAGAGAGAGATAAAGAGAGAGTTGGAGAAAAAAGAGTTGAAGCGAGAGAGATGAACAGAGAGGGAGAAAGAATTGAAAGAGAGAGAGATGATGAAGAGAGAGTTGGAGAAAGAGAGAGGAGTTTAAGAAAGAAAGATGAAGAGAGAGAATTGATTGAAAAAAAGAGTTGAAGGAATGGAAAGAAATTAAAAGACAGATGAAGATAGAGAGATGAAGAGAGAGAGAGGAAAAAAGAGATGGAGAGAGAGAGATGAAGAGAGAGATAAAGAGAGAGTTGGAGAAAAAAGAGTTGAAGCGAGAGAGATGAACAGAGAGGGAGAAAGAATTGAAAGAGAGAGAGATGATGAAGAGAGAGTTGGAGAAAGAGAGAGGAGTTTAAGAAAGAAAGATGAAGAGAGAGAATTGATTGAAAAAAGAGTTGAAGGAATGGAGAGAAATTGAAAGAGAGATGAAGATAGATGAAAAGAAAGAGATGAAGAAAAAGAAATGAAGAGAAAGAGATGAAGAGAGAGATGAAGAGAGAGAGATGAAGAGACAGAGAGAAGAAGAGAGATGAAGAGAGAGATGAAGAGAGAAGAAGGCAAAAAGAGATGGAGAGAGAGATGAAGAGAAAGAGAAGAAGAGAGAGATGAAGAGAAAGAAAGAAGAAGAGAGAGATGAAGAGAGAGATGAAGAGAGAAGAAGGCAAAAAGAGGGAGAGAGATAGATGAAGAGAAAGAGAGAAGAAGAGAGAGATGAAGAGAAAGAGAGAAGAAGAGAGAGATGAAGAGAAAGAGAGAAGAAGAGAGAGATGAAGAGAAAGAGAGAAGAAGAGAGAGATGAAGAGAAAGAGAGAAGAAGAGAGAGATGAAGAGAAAGAGAGAAGAAGAGAGAGATGAAGAGAAAGAGAGAAGAAGAGAGAGATGAAGAGAAAGAGAGAAGAAGAGAGAGATGAAGAGAAAGAGAGAAGAAGAGAGAGATGAAGAAAAAGAGAGAAGAAGAGAGAGATGAAGAGAAAGAGAGAAGAAGAGAGAGATGAAGAGAAAGAGAGAAGAAGAGAGAGATGAAGAGAAAGAGAGAAGAAGAGAGATGAAGAGAGAGATGAAGAGAAAGAAAGAAGAAGAGAGAGATCAAGAGAAAGAAAGAGTTGAAGCGAGAGAAAGATGAAGAGAGGCTTCTTTAATACAGTGGAACATTCCAGACAAATCTCCATCATGGGGACAGTTTCTGGATCTTTCACCTGAAAAGTTCCACAGTGCGTCTTTAAACACGTCCGTCCTGCAGTGACTCGTCTCTATGATAAACTCTGTGTCCTGAACCTTCCTGCAGAGTCGATCTGGGAGGAGGAGGACGACCGGTTTTCCTGCTCAGATCTCATTTTATTGTCACGGTGGCCGAGGGAGACGGAAGCAAATTAAAAAAGACGCCGTTTGACAAGACGGAAATTCTGTGGGATTCTGGTGACAGCGGCGGGTCGAGTCTTCAGACGCAAACCTCAAAAAAATCTCTTTGAATTCGTGAAAGTGACGAGAAAAACAAAAACAAATCTTAATTATAATGTCGTTTGTCGTGTCGTTTCATATGGCACAAAAAAGCCTCATTCGAATTAGACGCTGAGTTATTTCCATAGAGTTTTTTCCTCATTTTAAAGTCACCCCCTTGTCTCCATGGCGATATTACCGGGAATGTTCCACAGTAAATTCAATTAAAGGTCATGTATAGGACTTTTATATGAGCTTTATATGTTTTTACTTGCGTTTTTCTCATTCACACATGTTTAAGGAATCGTTTTTTATTATTAGTTTGTACATCTTCACAGCTCAGAACGCTCTGTTCCACCTCGTGATGTCATGAAGTGGGAGTTTTCAAGTTAATTTTAAAGTTTTTATTCACATTTTCTCTTTTGTTCAGTGGAAATGCGCAATTCCGGGGATGAAATCGTCCAAATGATTCCAGTGAAGGTGTGTGGAGTGTAAAAACACAGTGGAGCACTTCCTGTATTGAATAGAAAGTCACACTGCGGAACATTTTAGACAAAGCAGGTGACGGAAGACTAAAAAACAGCACAGATTTCACAAAACTCTTACTTATATCAGGTAAAAGACGTTTTATATTTGATTCTTTTGGTGCATTGTGGAACTTTTGTGGTCAAATGATATTATTACTTTGGAATATTTCACAGTCTGGCATTAAACCTTTCTATCTCCATGGAAACCAAACCAATCCTGATGTGACTATACTTTTCAACTTTTCAAACGCTTTTTTCCATGGAGATGCTATCGCTTTTTCTAGAATGTTTTTAACTTTTCTATCTACAACTTTTATTATGAAAAGAGCCATTTTGCACCAACTTCAACCAAAAAAAAATATAACAGAGCTTGTAAACCTTTAAAAGTTTTCATCTTTTATTTATTTTACCTGTTACAACCACTGAATATAACAACAGAAGTGCATTTGTAGACGTACTATGAAATAAATTAAACTGAACTGTAGGCTTATTTAAGCCTTCCTAGTGCATTTGTAGACGTACTATGAAATAAATTAAACTGAACTGTAGGCTTATTTAAGTCCTTCCTATATTTGTGTAAAAGTAAAATAAAAACTGGAGCTCTAATCCACTTCTTGAAAGATCGTTTGCTCTCTTCAGCTTTTCGTAGCAGTTCTGAAATCGCTCTCCTTCGCTGGGGTATTTTTCGGTAAATGAATATTTCCACTCTGAATTAAACTCTCTATTTTCTTCTGAAACTGTTTTCTTTTTTGGGATTTTTCATGGTTAGGCCGTCACAGGGTTCGCACACGACAATAACCGTATATTTCCGTTTGAGTTGATGGCATCAACTCAAAGCTCCAAGATAACTTCCCAACAAAATTAAATAATAATATGAATAACAAGAGCAATTCGAGATTTCTGATCTCCGCCAAGGGATGACGTGGACACAGAATCCAGATCCAGATCATCACCAAAATTTTACGGAGTCGTCCCTGCACCAAGATGATCTCATGTAGATCCGTCCAGTAATTCCAGAGAAATCCTGTCCACAGACAAATAAATAAATAAATAAACCGATCGCATAATCTCCTTGGCAGAGAAGAAAAATGAATTCAGAAATACCATTTATTTATGTTCAGGGTTTTTTTCCAAGGCCAAAGGAGCCGCTACAGTGAGAGTGAAGAGCTGCTCACTCATAATCGAATAAATGTAAATTAGACCTGTTTAATGTCACACTGTGGAACATTTCAGGCAGAGAAAAGACGTCGCCATAGAAACAAGCGCGCAACGTTAGCAGATTAGCGGCCGTGGTCTGGACTGAGGTTTTTTTCATCCACGGTCCGATTCTAGACCCTTGAATGTAAAAAGGACGGAGTATTTTTAGTGGTTTTTCTCTCGTGGGCGTTTGACTTCACGACCGTCAAAGCGCTGAGAGGTTTTTACCCCCCGGTCGTGTTTGAACTCCTTTAAAACGCTGCAGAAACGCAGAGTCGTGTTCCTGTCGACAGGTACAAGACGGCGGCAGGTTAACGGACTCGGCCTCCTCGGCTCCTCGGCTCCTCGGTCCAAACGCCTTTTTCACGACTGGAATAAGTGTGAGATTCTCCTGTCGGTGCAAGTCTGCTCACAATGACGAGGATGGAGGGATGAGGAGGAGGAAGAGGAAGGAGAAAGGAGGAAATGAGATAGAGATGGAGGGAAGAGGGAAAGAAGGAGGGAATGAAAAGAGTAAGGAGGGAGAGAGAGAAAGAAGAGAGAGATGGAAGATGGAAGGGAGAGAGAGGGGTGAGAAAGAAAGAAGCAGGGAGTGAAGGAGGGAGGAGAGAGAGAGGTGGAAGTAAAGAGAGAGAAAAGGAGAGAGGGAGAAACAGAGAGAGAGACAAAGAGAAGGACTGAGAGAGAGGGAGTGAAGGAGGGAGAGGGAGGAGAGAGAGAAGATTAGGGAGAAGGAGGGAGTGAGATAGGGAGGGAAGGACGGAGAGAGGAGGTGAAGAGAGAAATAATGGAGAGAAAGAGGGAAGGAGGGAGGGAGATGGAAGATGGAGGGGAGAGAGTGAGGATACAAAGAAAGAAGTAGGGAGTGAAGGAGTTAGAGGAGAGAGGTGGAAGTAAAGAGAGAGAGAGGAGAGGGAGAAACATAGAGAGAGAGAGAAAAAGAAGAGGAAGAGAGAAAAGGAGGGAGTGAAAGAGCGAGGAGAGAAAGAGAGATGGAAGATGAAAGGGAGAGAGAGAGAGGAGAGAGAGCAAAGAGAAAGAGGGAGGGAGAGAGTGAGATAGAGAGATGGAGGGAAAAGGAGAGGGAAGAAGGGAGAAGCAGGGAGAGAGAGAAGATTAGGGAGGAGGAGGGAGGGGAGGACGGAGAGAAAGAGAGAGAGGGGGAGAGAAGGTGGGAGTGAGATAGAGAGATGGAAGATGGAAGGGAGAGGGAGGAGAGAGGAAGTTCTCCTCCCTGAGGAGTGAGATAGAGGGATGAGAGAGAGAGAGAGATGGATGGAGTGAAAGAGGGAGAAGGAATAGAAAGATACTGGGGAGAGAGAGAGATTAGGAGAGAGGAGGAGGTGAGATGAGAGATGGAGGGAGAATTAGAGAACAAAAGGAGTAAGGAGGGAGAGAGACAGAGGAGAAAAATAAAAAGAGGAGAAGAGAGGAGGAGGAGAAAGAAAGAAGCAGGGAGCAAAGGAGGGAGAAGAGAGAGAAGAAGGGGTGGAGAGAAAGAGAGAGAAGAGGAGGAGGGAGAGAGAAAGAAGGGAAGAAGAGGCAGAGAAGGAGGATGAGGAGAGGATAGAGAGAGGGAAGAAGAAGAGACTGAGAGAAGAACCAAGAGGTAGAAGGAGGAAGAGAGATGAGGGAGAGAGAAAGAACGACAGAGAGAAGAGAGAGAAAGAGAAGGACTGAGAGAGAGAGAGTGAAGGAGGGAGAGGAGAGAGCGATAAAAAGTGGCAGAGAGAGAGGAAGACTGGATAATGAAAGGGTGAGAGAGAGAGAGAGATGGAGGGAGTGAAGGAGGGAGAAAGAATAGAAAGATACAGGGGGAGAGAGAGATTAGGAGAGAGGAGGAGGAGGAAGTGAGATGGAGGGAGAAGGAGAGAGAGAGAACAAGAGGAGTAAGGAGGGAGAGAGAGAAAGAAAGAGAAGGGAGTGAAGGAGGGAGAGGAGAGAGACAAAGAGAAAGACTGAGAAAGGGGAGAGAAGAGAGAGTGATAAAGAGAGAAGAAGGTGTGGAGAGAAAGAGAGAAGAGGAGGAGGGAGAGAGAAGAGAGATGGAAAGAACGACAGAGAGAGAAAGACAAAAAGAGAAGGAGGGAGAAAGAATAGAAAGATACAGGGGGAGAGAGAGATTAGGAGAGAGGAGGAGGAGGAAGTGAGATGGAGGGAGAAGGAGAGAGAGAGAGAAAGAAAGAGAAGGGAGAGAAGGAGGGAGAAAGAATAGAAAGATACAGGGGGAGAGAGAGATTAGGAGAGAGGAGGAGGAGGAAGTGAGATGGAGGGAGAAGGAGAGAGAGAGAGAAAGAAAGAGAAGGGAGAGAAGGAGGGAGAAAGAATAGAAAGATACAGGGGGAGAGAGAGATTAGGAGAGAGGAGGAGGAGGAAGTGAGATGGAGGGAGAAGGAGAGAGAGAGAGAAAGAAAGAGAAGGGAGAGAAGGAGGGAGAAAGAATAGAAAGATACAGGGGGAGAGAGAGATTAGGAGAGAGGAGGAGGAGGAAGTGAGATGGAGGGAGAAGGAGAGAGAGAGAGAAAGAAAGAGAAGGGAGAGAAGGAGGGAGAAAGAATAGAAAGATACAGGGGGAGAGAGAGATTAGGAGAGAGGAGGAGGAGGAAGTGAGATGGAGGGAGAAGGAGAGAGAGAGAGAAAGAAAGAGAAGGGAGAGAAGGAGGGAGAGAGAGAAGAACCAAGAGGTAGAAGGAGGGAGAGAGAAGAGAGATGGAAAGAACGACAGAGAGAAAGACAAAAAGAGAAGGAGTGAGAGAGAGAGTGAAGGAGGGAGAGGAGAGAGTGATAAGAGAGAGAGAAGAAGGGGTGGAGAGAAAGAGAGAGAAGAGGAGGAGGGAGAGAGAAAGAAGGGAAGAAGAGGCAGAGAAGGAGGATGAGGAGAGGATAGAGAGAGGGAAGAAGAAGAGACTGAGAGAAGAACCAAGAGGTAGAAGGAGGAAGAGAGATGAGGGAGAGAGAAAGAACGACAGAGAGAAGAGAGAGAAAGAGAAGGACTGAGAGAGAGAGAGTGAAGGAGGGAGAGGAGAGAGCGATAAAAAGTGGCAGAGAGAGAGGAAGACTGGATAATGAAAGGGTGAGAGAGAGAGAGAGATGGAGGGAGTGAAGGAGGGAGAAAGAATAGAAAGATACAGGGGGAGAGAGAGATTAGGAGAGAGGAGGAGGAGGAAGTGAGATGGAGGGAGAAGGAGAGAGAGAGAACAAGAGGAGTAAGGAGGGAGAGAGAGAAAGAAAGAGAAGGGAGTGAAGGAGGGAGAGGAGAGAGACAAAGAGAAAGACTGAGAAAGGGGAGAGAAGAGAGAGTGATAAAGAGAGAAGAAGGTGTGGAGAGAAAGAGAGAAGAGGAGGAGGGAGAGAGAAAGAAGGAAAGAAGAGGCAGAGAAGGAGGGTGAGGAGAGTGGATGGAAAGAAGGAAGTGAGAAAAGTAGGGAGAACCAAGAGGTAGAAGGAGGGAGATGGAAAGAACGACAGAGAGCGAAAGAGAGAAAGAGAAGAAGCAATAAAAGCAGTGAGTCAGTCTCTGTCCGTCAATCAAACTCAAGCAGCAGAACCACTGGCCCAGATTCAGTCGACCCAAACTCCGCCGAGCGTCTGAAACCAGAGTCCAGGCAGAATCCAAATGTTCTGAATTTTAAAAACGCCGCGGCCGATTTCTGCTTCGTCAAAACGCCCCAAACCAGAAGCGACTCTTTTTAAGCGATTCGCAGAGGTCCAGAGGAGTTATTTCTCACTTCACTAACGCGTTCCGGGCGTCCTAATTATTCACTGTGATGATTTTATTGGTACTTTGCAGTCACAGCACGACGGGGGTGTTCTACATGTGTCTCTATGGTGGAAGTGACACAATGCGCACATTAGCAAACGCTGTCAAAACTGTTTAAAGACCGGCTGAAAACACGAAAATCGATTTAAACGGCGCATTTTCAGGAGCCTGTTCAGGAGTTTGAACAAAAAGGCGAGAGTGACTAACAGAAAAACTCTTGGCTAATGCTAACTAGCTTCAGACTGTCATTTTATGCACAAAACAGCTGTTGTAGTTCCAATTAAATCAGTTCTTTATAGTCAGATTTAAGAGCTTTAAATCCGATTAAAAATGATTTAATTCAGAATAAAAATGTATTCCGTTTCAAAAAGACCTCCATACTTAATTCCTAATGATTATTTAAAATTAAACTTATTCAGAATTCAACTTTATTTCGATTTAATTGGGTGTTTTATTCGGATTTTAAAGGCAATTTAATTTATTCCTTGAACATGTAAAAGTTCATTACGCTTAAAAATAATTCCGGTCGTTCTTCTGACGCGATGATGCTCTGCAAAAAGGCAAACTTTGGTCTCAAACTGAAGCTATTTTTCTAATAAGTTAATAAGTGCGCTGGAAGAACGACAGATAATGAAAAGAGGAGGCAGAAAACACAAAAGTGGAAAGAAAAAGCAAAGCAGCTGATCGTGTTTTTTCTTCTATAGATGTAAATATGTTCGTGTCTCCGTCGACGTTGAATGAAATTAAATAAAGCCAATTTAACGTATTTTCCATGTTAACCTTAATACTGAATTATTATTTCCATGTAAACTCGAAGTAGTAGTAGTAATTTAAATCTGATCTATTTAATTCGGAATAATTTGGGATTAAAACCATCATGTAAACGTGGCCATTGTGTTAAAATAAAGGGCAGTTTAAAGTCTCACAGAGCCTCAGACAGAGCAGAGCCTACAGTTAGCGTCACACCCCCAGCTGCAAAGTATCAGTAAATATATTTCACTACTTTCAGAGAGCGGAGTGGAGTTTTGCCAACACGCCTCTACTAAAAACTGCAGTGTCTTATGGGTCGACGAGTGTTGTACTGGGACTACATAGACCATGATGCTTTGCTGTTTCAGTGATTAGAGATTTTAGTGAATGAAAGAATCATTTGAATCTCACTATTTTTAGCTTCGGATTTCACACTAAACTTGTGCAGTTTTGTTTTTCTGCCTTCCCACCAGATGAAGTTAAGTTTGTTTGGTTGATTTTGTTTATTACAAACACATTTTCTGAATATGAACAGTTTGACTTTGCAGTTACAGGTGAGACATTTGTTTGTAGCTGTGGTTGAAGCACATTATACACCTCGGTTATGCAGTTTTAATGCACTTTGTGGAGGAAACCGACTCCACAGCGCTGCATTAAAACTGCATAAAGCTCCTTGTTGTTTAATGGTTACTCAATAGTCATTTATACTCAATATAAAAAATAAAAATAAATTGTAGGGTCCAAACAGTTGTGAAGCCCTAAATTCGACACTTTGTGCACCTTGTTCCACCTTTTAAAATGTCTGTCTAAATGTTTAAAAAATTAAATAAATCCACATTGTGTCCAAATTCAGTTAAAAATACTGAATATTCACATGATTTAGGACAAAAATACAAAAAAAATTGAGCAAGAGAATAAGAAAAAAGCATTTTAACGGGTAAGTTGACAGTAGGAGGTCAAAAAAGTGTCTCCACTCCACTCCCATGATGCACCTGGACCAGGCTTAAATAAGGAGCCACATGTAACACAGGGTCCACAGGCAGCTTCAAAAACAAAACCAGTCAGTGTCCAACAGCCACGAGGCAGATTTTATTAACAAGTTGAACAAAAATGAAGGTTGATTGTTCTATAACCCTAAAGCTGTGGTGAGGGAGACATGCTAAGACTGAAAAACAAACAAGATTAACACAAAAAAAACAACTAAACAACTAAAAACTCCCAGTTACAAGTGTCAGCACCAGTGACTATAGATAAGGTCACGCTGTAAAGTGAGTCCCTCCACACTCAGCCACCTGCAGCCTGCACCCACTGCACAGACAACACGGGTCTGGACTAACAAATCAAACTCAAAACTAATAAAAACAGCCCCAGCGCTGAGCCTGCAGCACAGAGCAGGAGGATCACAGTTTCATACATCAGGATAATGCAGCCGGATAAATGTTAAAAGCACCAACCTCCAATCTGGACTGTGAAGACCTTTAAAAATCATATTTACAGAAAATACTAATTACAGCAGGCTACAAAAAACCTTAATGTGGCTCACCAGAAATGACCATGTGTGGCTCAGGAAGAGGAAGTGACTCTGGGAACCTCTGACCTTTGACCTTTACCTTTACTTTGCCACACATAGACCAGAAAATAATACAAAAAATACAAAAAATAAACATTACTTAAGTACATCTATGATTCACATTAGCAATAGTTAATTGAAAGAAAAACGGAAGCAAATATAATCAACGAATAATCATGTTAACCATAAAAAAATGACCCAAAATTATGCTTTTTTAAGTAAATATTAAATCAAACAAAATAGGAATAATTATCTCAATAATGAAAATACTACAAAAACAAATTTGCGTTTATTTGCGTATTTAATTCAATTCAATTTAATTCAATTTATTTTTGTGTAGCCCAAAATCACAACGTCTCGGCGGACTTCACAAAATTGTTAATTTAGCAAACAGAGAATGAAGCAGAATAAGAAACAGTCATAATTCAAAAATACAGAATGTCCAACAACAAGCAGCAAATGGATAATTGTCCCAGCATCTCCTGTCCTTAGAACCTCCTTCTCCGGCAAGGAAAAACTAAAAAAAACAACAACAAAAAACGGAGAAACCTCGAGGAGAACCACAGTGAAGGAGAGTTTCTGTAACTGATCTGAGCATGAGCTGCTTCAAAGAGGACAGGCAGAGGATTGATTTGATTAAAATAACCCAAACAGATCAGTCATTATTAATAAAAAATAACTGAATATTGATCTGAATTAAAATATTATTAATTTCACAGCCCTAATTTAAATATTCCGCCTTTATTTGTTATAACCTAAGGAGGAGAGAATCGTTTTTTTTCAGTAAATCTGGCATTTACAAAGCAATAAAAGTGAACATTCTCTAAATATGTGATGTGTTTGCAGTTAACAGCCCTTAGAAGTAAAATAAACCCTTTTAAAGTTTGATTTAGAAATAATTATACCCTTTTTTATCTCCCTCTTTTCATATTACCTCGTAGTACAATCGCCCTCCTCGGTTACAGTTTAATCTCCGTATTTTGTTTTCGTTTTTATACCTCAGCTAACAGTCTCCCAAATTTCCATTTAAACCACTCAGATTCTCCCCCGCTCAGTTTGTCAGTTTGTTCTGTATTTTCCAGACGAGCTAAAGCTGCACAAACAACAGACTCGGAGCGTTTCATTTCACAAACTCAAGGACAAATTGTTAGTCAGACTGTAAGGTAGAATTTGCTGCATCACATTGTATCATTGTGGATACTGTAAAATGCTCTTGTTGCGCTCTGGTCAATTGTCATTTCTGGGGACAATTACAGCGTCATTTTCGGTGGATAATTGTAGTTAATTTGCTTACGGTTCTCTTGCCTGAGCAGCCTCCAGTTTGTTAGAATCCAGAAGGAGCCAGACTTGGACCAAAGACGAAACCAAAGATGAAAAAACTTGGTCCAAACTTGAGACGATCCAACCACAGCTGCTCATTTTCATTTATTTTTTAATCAACACTGACAAGGTATAGAAAAGTACACCAGAAAAGTATATTTATTTTTTTATACTTTATTTCTTTAAGCTTTAAGAAAAAAAATAATACAAAAAAATGATTAAAAAATAAATACATAAATTCTAT
>KN498227.1:12199-25818 GCA_000787155.1 Scartelaos histophorus | reverse complement strand
AACATTTTTTCTGCAATAAAAAATATATAAAAACAAAACATAAAATTTAATAGCCACTACTTTATGTAATCATTTGTATTAAAGGTTCATTGTGTTACTTTTCTGGTGGAGGGTCTGCCCTGCTTATATTTGTGTTACTTTTCTGGTGGAGGGTCTGCCACCTGCTTATATCATAATGAGTATGATTTTTTTTTTTCCCCCACATCTGATTGTACATGTGCCCATTAACTCAGAAGTTTTGAGTTTGATCCCAAAAAGGTATCAAAATTATAGTTGGTATGGTAACTACACACTGCAAAAAGTAATATCTACATAGGTTAAACAGGGTTAAATTAAGAACATTTGACTTTATTTGAGTAGATTAAATTTGACAAGTCCAATCATCTTCCAATGGAATAAGTGTGTTTTACTTAACGCTAATTCAAACAACTTTAGATTTTGTTTCTTATTTCATCTTAAGTGAAGCAAGATGCATTTTCATATTATATAAGTATAAGAAGTTCCATTGGTGGATCACTTTACTTGTCAAGTGAAATTTACTCAAATCCTGATAAAACTTTCTTAATTCAAGTCATCTTAACCTGGCTTAATTTTAGTTTTTGCAATGCAGGGCCCATCTGTGACTTCACTTAGGGCGAGGGGAACATTTTTGTGATTAACCCGGGCTCCAGAACTGACTCTAACCCAGCATGGCCTTTAACCCAGCACGGCTCGCTCTCCCTGTGTCTGGTTGGTTCCCCTCATCAACCCAAAACATGCACAACGGCTCCTGACAGGTGTAACCCACTGAAGGATGGGTCAAATGCAGAGGATGAATTCCCCTGTGGCAAAATAATCACATGTTTAACACACAAACCATGCATTTTTAGGTTGAGTTTGTCTCTGATGTCATGTGGTAATACGCAAAGTGCTCTTGTGTGATTTTAAACTCTTTATCCCTTCACTAGAATCATTTGGAGCATTTCAGCCTTTGCTTTTGCTAATATCTACTGAACAAACGGTAAAAGGTTAACTTGAAAACTACCACCTCATGACATCACGGATTGGAGCAGAGCATTTTGAGCTTTGGAGATGTAGACAGACTAATAATAAAAGGATTACTCAAACGTGTGAATGAAACAAAACACAACTCTATATGTGTTTTTAAGGACGTAAAAACATTCCGACACGTCTAAAAGCTCACGAGAGCCCATTTCGAGTAATAAAGGACCTTTAACTGTAAATGAATAGGAAACATGGAGGGCGATTTCTTAGTAATAAGTAAAGAACCATTCATCTCAATAACAGCAATTACTCACTACAGTCAAGTGCAATCCAATACAAATTAAAATGTTTTTGTGGGAAAGAAGTTTTTTTCAATTTGTAATAACTCAACTGAAAATTATTATAAAATGTGTTTTTATTACACGTTGAATGAAGGGACAGTGTTACAGTTTGGATTTTCTTACATAACTTATTACAAAACATTCCTATCCTCCCTTCTTTACTTGGAATGCGTCAGAAGTCTATTTAAAGGTGTTCGGTGTTTAGACTGATCCTGACGAGAATGTGAGCTGTTTCTCTTTCAAACAAACATGAGATCATCCCTGGAGCCACCCACCGCGCACAGGGGCAGGTGGTCCTAACCTAACCTCCTCCAGGTGCCTCTGGCCTGGGCTCCGCTCTGTTTCAATGACCCCTGAACCCGGAGGTCTGGAGGCTCCTAAAAATAGACCCGGAGCATCTGTTCTGGACATCAGACAAAGATCAGTGAAGCGGAGCCTAAAGGGAAAATGTTCAACAAAAAATGTCTTCTGGGAATTTCAGTAGCCAGCGCGGTGTAAAACTCACATTGCATAACTGTGAAGCTCCTAAATTATACAGAACTGACTCTTGTGAGCTTTAATCCGTGTTATAATGCTGTTACTTCTTCAGAAACAAGCCTGGAGTTGTGTTTTGTTCCTTTATTATTAATCTGTCTCCAAACTTCAGAATGTTCTGCTCCACCTTGTGATGTCATGAAGCGGTAGTGTTCAAGTTAACAGCTACATTTTACTTTTTGTTCAGTAGAGATCGGCAATTCCAGGGCTGAAATCATCCAGATGAATCAAGCAAAAGTGCTCAAATGTGTGAGAGAAGAACTAAATACGCAGGGTTTGTGCGTTAAACACGTGCGAATGAAACAAAACACACTCCAGCTACGTTTGTGATGAGGAAACATTATCTAAAAAATGGCGTAATACTGAAACTATCAATTCATTGCCTCAAACTGCACGCTCTCCTTCTCTTTAGCACATGTGATGTCGTGTCCACTAATAACCGTGACTCGTGTGATGTCCTGAGCATCCCGAGGTCAGTTTTGGGGTCATAATCTTTGACCCCCAGAGATAAACTGACCACTGCAGGTGTCAGCTCCCTAAATATGGACATAATTCCTCGGCTAATGTGCTGGAAAGGCTTTGCCCTGCTTTGGTCTTGGCTTGGGTCCACTTTGAATCCTACTTGATTTGGTGTGGTCCTATTCTCGTCCTGGTTTAGTCCTGGCCTAGACTTGGTTTGAGCAGACCTATTATGCAAAATGGGCTTTTCAGATGTTATAGTTTCCCTGTCAAAGCTGGATATAGAATAATTGGTGCATGTATTAGCGATCTTTAATAACTTATTTTCAAGATGTTATTTTTCCTATCAACTCCTGTTTTCAACACCACCAGTACACACCTACTGCTCTCTACTTACTTCGTTCTCCAAATTGATTTTGTGATGCAGGATTCAGCAGCGTTGTGTAGTCATTTTGCTAATGTTGTGTAGTGCAGCTATCAGAGGGGCCAACAACTTAATGCCTCTTATATTTCTGCATACCAAATGTCAAACTTTTATTTTACTTCTGTGTTTTTTTTAACAGTTAACGCATAATATATTCAGATCATCATGTTAACTTTTATGTCGCTCACACTTCGGATCACAATCAGCGTGCACCCCACAAGAAACTACTGCATTAGGTTTGTTAAGTTGCTGTGCACAGTTTTGTATCACGTTTTTATATATTTATGGAGAATTGGGCCGGGTAGAGATCTCTAACATACTCAAACGTGCATGGGCGACATCTAAAACCTCTTCAGGCGCGTTTTTGATGAGGAAACAATGCTATAACTTGGTAGAAAGGTCAAGAAATTAATTTTGCATAATGCCCCTTCTTTAAAAGCCCACATAACAAAGCAGTACACTTCAAAGACCAGTTATGATGACTAACAGGATGTGCATCAAACCAGACTAGACTCATTAAGACCTGAACAAATATACAACAACATAGCAGTGTTTGGGGAATTTATTTGACAAATGTTTGAAATCTTGAGTCTAAAATGATTCTGTTTTTGTAAAAATTCTTGTGGTTGTGTTTTAATGGGGAACGGATGAACAAGTGTAAATGTTTAAAGGTCCTGTACCCTGATTTTTTTCTCATGTATTTGGAAAAAATGAGTCTTAACCCAGTACAGATATATTGTATAAGCAACTCTTGAAGTCAGAATAAGTCTGCTGTGTACTGTCTACATCTAATTATAAGTGTTTTATTTTCAGAGAATCAGGAAGTACACTGTTAGCATGCTAGCTGTTGTTGGCAAGACTCCACCCTGGCCTCTGAAAGTTGGGAAAAGTGCTTATAAACTCATCATGGTGGATAATTAGGATGTTCTGGATAGATAAGGTAATTAAACAATAATTTTAATGCAAACTGTTTAAAATTAACTCGTTTTGTTTTTCATGTTGTTAAAGGCGCACTGTGTAACTTCGGAGGTGGAGGGTTGGTTATTTGGTTGGGATAAGGTAATTAAGGAATAATTTTTAAGGCAAACTTTAAAATTAACTTTTGTTTTTCACATTGTTAAAGATGCACTGTGTAACTTGGCTATTTGGTTGCTTCATGGAGATGTTATTTATTTGCCTGGAATCTTCCACAGTACAGCATTAAACGTGTCTCCCTTGCATTTGTTCGATCACCAAGTTTATTTCCATATTGTGGAATAATAAAGACAAAACAGTAATATCTCCATGGAGACAAGCAGACAGCAGACCCTCCACCTTTAAATAAAAATCAGCTACAATGAGTGGACTTTTATTTAGAAAATAACTCATTTTTCACTGCAAACAATTCATCATTTTGACACTGCAGTTTAAAACAACAGCTGAATGTCTTACCAGAGATGTGTTATGTAAAGTCAATTTTTATCCAGGTTATAATGTTGTCTTCATGTACCAATTAGGATGCACTATGTAACTTTTATAGTGAAGGATGTTATTGCTTTCCACATTATATGCCATACTGTGGAACATTCCAGGGAAAATGATAATATCTCCATGGAGACAAGCAGATGGCAGACCTTTATTCAAAATTCTGTCTTCAAAATACAACTTCAGTTATGTTCTTTGAAAAATAATTCCATTATAATATTTTAAAAAGCTCTAAAAGTGATTTTAACAGAATACCTTCAGTTTTTTTTCCTTTCTTTCCCATTACAGAACACATCATACAACACTGATGCTCCTCGGTGTTTTATGGTTACACATTTACACTTTTATAGCAGTGCTGCTTTTTGGTTTTTCAACATAGCTCACTTCCTTTTGCTACCAGCAGGGGGCAGACTCCTAATCCAACAGAGAAAGATTTCCTTCCATACATTATTCTAAAACACATAACTGTAAAAGTGTGTTAAAAAAGACACATCAAGGACATGTATATATTATACTCACCTTAAAACAGCTAAATACATTTCTAATTAAATGTAATAATGTAAAATGAAATGATTGAAATGCTAAAGCTAATAACATTCATATTTGTGTGTGTCATAAATTCCTAGTAAGAATGTTAGCTTCCCGGTGTTAGCTTGGCACTTGAATGCATACCTGGGCTAATTAGCTTCCTGGCTAAAAACACCACTTTAATCACATATGCTGCTGGATTCGTGTCATTCTCTGCCAAAGCAAATGTTACCTCCAGGAAAGGAGAAGAAGGGGCCATTTTGTCCCTGCTGCAGCCCAGACAGGTGCAGTGAAGTCAGGATGCAATTTGGGTCATAGCAGTGTTCAAATAAATGAGGGTTTTTGTAGTTTTAGACTTGAAAGGGACTTTCCATTCGGGTTTTATGATTGACCTCAATTACATTTAACTTACTAACTGAAAAAAGTGTGGCCTGTCAGTAAGGCCTGAGCACCACAAGCTGTTAGGATGCTAGTTGTTGGCACAAACTCCACTCTGGTCTCTGAGTTATGAAAAGTGCTTATAAACTTATCATAACTTTAACCAGTGCAAACTGTTTAAAATGAATTAGTTCTGTATTTCACATTCAAGTCAAACTCATGTGTTACGTAAAGCTGGCAAAGGGCCTGTGCTATTAGTATCATAAAGCCCTGCAGTGGCCCTCGTGCAAACACTCATCTGATACACAAATCAAGTGACACAAATAAGTCATCCACAAATCCAAAATGGGAAGTGTGGAGTGTGCATAAAATGAGTACTTCACCGCAGACATGGACCATATTTATAACTCTTAAAATGAATGAAAGTCAATGAGCAAAAGTGACGAGATGGTGAATGACGAGCGTGTCAGGGCTCTCAGGCCCTGTGCTCTAGTCGGGTTTTGGTCTAAGGATATTTTGATATGAAAACAATGTTTCAGATTTTTTTTTTTTTTTATTTAAAGGTACACTGTGTAACTTGAGCACATCTTGGCCTCTCCTCTGCTCTGTTCGTCTGGACTTGTGTTTTCTCAGAGAATAAAGGACTTTTATTGTCTGCTCAGAGTGTCCTGTGTGTGAGACACACTGTACCTGCTCTGTCCTCCTCTGTCTCTAATGTTAAACAGCTGCTGTGAGAACACTCGATACGCTGTGTTCACCTGACGTCAGGATTTTATCAAATGGAGCTGGAGGACAGTTTTATGGGACAATGGAATAATGTTCCAGATTTTAAATTAAGTTGTGTTGACCTGGTTTATGGCTAATATAAAAATAAGTGGACAAAAGGACATCTGATGCTGGTTTTCAGATCACAGTCTATGTTTAGGTCAATAATAATTAATAAGATGAGGATAAAATTGCTGATTTTTGTTGTAATACTGTGAGTTCTTGGGTCTAGTCATTAATAGAAATCATCATCAAAATTTGTGAATTTCCTTTTGAGAAATGTAATCAGTAGTGAGATCTGCCTCTGTATGACATGACGACATTAAAGAATCTCAGAATGGGAGCTCTGACACATTGGAAAATAGATCATCTGAAAAGCTGCCATTGCAGTGGACTTGTGGATAGTGTGTGCGTATTCCACACGTCCTCGCTAACACGTTGTTTTGGAGACATTACAGGACTCTGCTTGCCCGGGATTCAGAACACACACTTCTCCAGTACTTTATGAAGATGTGATCTTGGCCACCGGGGAAGTTAGATAATAATAATAATAATAATAATAGTAATAATAATCATAATCATAATGTCTCATACTTTTGATGTGCTTTAAAGGCTTGCTGAAGGCTCTCAAAGCGCTACACTGCACCATTACTTATTCACTCCACACTCGGTGGTAGTGATCCACCAGAAGTGAGGCTGCCAATCTGCACCATCAGCCCCTTTGACCACCACCAAACATTCACACACACCACATTCATACTCTGCAGTATGTGTGAAGTAAATAACCACCATTGCCCCAAGGTGGGCATGACCGACAGGTGGATTAGCCAATCACGGACATGAGGCTTATGATGAAAAAAGAAAGGGAAAAAATATATGACAAGGAGGATGAGAGAAGCACAAAACTCCTGTTCATGATTCTGAGGTGAGAGAAATGTGATTTTGTTCAGAATGACAGGTGACCAATGAGCTCCCTCCTTTCACAGACATCACTGAAATAAATAACTCTGATTGGACGATTTTGGTTTTGGCTCGAGACACGTGTGACATCAATCTAAAAAACACCGTAGGATCCCAGTCTGGACATTGCGGGACATTTGTGGACATTGCGTGCTGAGGGGTGGAGGATGTGTGAATTTGCTGCCGTCTCTGGACTCTTTGACACATCGCTGCCCGTCGAGCGCCTGCGTCATCACTTCCTCGTCACGTCCATGAGGAATCCGCTCTGTGCTCGGGAGGCGCTCAGGTGTAAAATGTGCCAGACTTTCCACCGGACTGTGTTGGAGAAGGAAACAAGTCTGACACGAGAGAATCTGCTTACAGAGAGAAATGTTTGACTTAAAAGGGAATATTATGTTCAATTCTTTTTTGCTTTCTACCATATTGTAATAAAGCCTGAAGAGGTTTTAGATGCCATCCACACATCTTTGAGTCATTTAGCGATCTCTCCTCAACCCTGTTCGAACCCTCCTTAAGGCTGCAACACGTCATCCACGCTCCCACACAACAATTCTGCATAAATATACAAAAGCACAATACAAAACTGTACACAACTTAACAAACCTGACGCTATGTGCAGTAGTTTCATTAGCAGGATGCACGTTGGTTATGTTGTGATTGGAAAAGCGCGAAATTTAAATCCGTTAATGGTGGTTTTGGCAAACAAAGGTAACATGGTGATCTAAATGTATCTGTTAATACCCCATAGAAGTAAACAAGGATTAAACCAGAACTAAAACCAGACTAAACCAGGACTAAAGTAGGACTAAATCAAGTCTAAACCAGGACTAAACCAGGATTGTGAGATGGAGAAGCATACCAGAGACAGACGGGGATTGTCCATGGCTTATAAGATGGAGATGAGACTGAACCTGAACCAAATCAGGACTAAACTGGACCAAACCAGGACTGAAAGAGGAGAGGATGGAGAGATGAGGAGAGAGAGGGGTCAGCAGAACAGAGACAGACAGGGAGGGTCCATGGTGCCTTTGTTCTGGGTCAAATCTGGAAAGCATCAGAAAATGGGAAACCCCGAGTGCACTGCAAAAAGCATTATCCACCTCAACAGTGACCTCGATTCAGAAACTGATTTTCATTTCAGTAGATTTTGTGTTTCAAAGCTCCAGCCTGAAGTTAGATTTTGGACTTACTGTATTAGGTGCAAAAGTTCTGTTACTCATCAGACTTTAGGTGCCACAGTGGTTGAGATCAAGGTTCAATTCCCAAATGGCTGAGATCTTTTCATATATTTTTCCTATGTCGTGCACAGTATATGAAACCCTTAACTTGACCTTATTTTGGAGCCATATTTTTGCCTCTAAATGCTGCTAAACCACAATTTTGTTATGGAGGCACATCTAGACTTATAGAGATACATGTAGAACACCCCAATAAGAGCAATAAGATACATAAGTTTAATGACAAACTGTGCAAAGCAACAATATCTTCAAGACAAACATGTTACAGACAGATATTGACACAGTGCAAGCTTTAAACAAAAGGTAATACTCTGAATCCAAAGACTTTATATCATAGTGTATCTCGTGCAGACTTCTTTTCCCTCAGTGTAAATTTCCCAAACAGCGCAGCAGAATTCTATCAGGGTTTAACCTTTGGGTGGTGACATCAGCTGCTCTCTGTTATTCTGCCTTTACACAAACACACTCAGGTTTCACTCTGCTCCAGTGTCTCTGATCCTGTGCTTTTCTCACATCCAGAGTCTCAGAGGGGAAGGCCTGAGATGAGAGCTATGTGATCAGCTTAAAGTGCATGTGACAGGGTAGACTACTTGTTTGATAAAAACCAAAAAAATCATAATGTTTTAAGTCTTGCCTAGTTTTTCCTTCTTTTATTTTTAAAGAAGTTTATAAATTTACTTCCTGCTAGAAAGTTTTGATCCTTGTGAGTAAATTGTTCCTGAATTTTGGAAGGAAGTTGGTGTTGGTGACAGTTTTTACATTTAGACCGTTAGATTTAAATAGTCGTCAGGGCTATTTTTTTAAGAGATGTCCCAGACCGACAATGTGTAGAACTGATTGAGACAGGTCGATCCCTTCAGTGAAAATCTACAATGTCAATAAAATATAACTTTGCCCAAACGTTGTCTGGTTGCGTAGATTTGATGAAGCAGGTGCCACTTGCCTGGGCCAAAAAAAAAAAGAAAAAAAGGAAGGACGGGGCGGGAGGGTCGAGCGATGGGGCCCTCAAAGAGCCATGGGCCCCGATGCGTCGCATGCTTGTAGGATTTTTCCATCTTTTGCACTAAAGAAGCAAATTAAATGACATTTCTACTAGTTTACCAATCCAAAATATGTAATGGTCCACTTCTCTTTGCCTCCAGTCATCTCCATTCTGTGATTCTAATGATGTTGTATTTTTGGTCCAGTGACTACACCTAATTGGTAACAGACTAAATTCTTTGTAAAACTCAGTGAAAATGTTATTTTAGCTTTAATCATATTTGCCAACACTTCACAGAAGTTACATTGGCTGTGGTGGTGATGAGAGACTCACTGCACACTTTCTTAATATGAGCGTTTGGTGGTTTCACTCTTTTTATGTCAATGCCACACGCAATAATGTTACATTTATTCACACTGTTGTCATTAAAGCAGTAAAGTGGTTCTATTTAATTATCACACATCCAGAGGCAGAGGCAGAGGTCGTGTGAGGCGAAGGACAGAGGAGAAAAACATAGCGTTACATAAAGTACAAGTCTTAGGTTTATGTAAGCTTTCTGTCGCTTAATACGGACCAGTCTTGTTTTCACAGTCGTAAATCTGAACAGTAAAGAAACAGTACGTTCTTTGTGCTCTGGAGCTAAACTTTGAGCAAAAACAAGCTCCAGAAATCACCAGGGACTTCTTATTTAAAGGGCCCATACTACACTGTTCTGATCTGTGCTATAATGTTTACTCATCAAAATCATATCAGGAGTTTTGTTTTGTGTGTTTTGTTTCATTGGCACATGTGAGCAAACATACAAACCTTGGATAATTAGGCTTCTCTCCAACAAAAAACACTCCTCCACCTGTTTCACCTTGTGATGTCATGTGGTGATACAGGAAGTGCCCCTTTGTGCTTTTAAACTCCATAAACCTTCACTAGTATCATTTTCAGCCCTACCTTTGTGCTTTTAAACTCCATAAACCTTGATTAGTATCATTTTCAGCCCTGGAATTGCCCATTTCTAGTGAACTAAAGGTAAAAGGAGCTGTTAACTTGAAAACTGCTTCATGACATCACAAGGTGGAACAGGGTAATTTGAGCTTTGGAGATGTACACAGACTAATAATAAAGAAATACTCAAACATGTGAGAATGAAACCTGATGAGCAGGACTTTCATTAGCAGGATGCACAGTGTTTGTGCTGTAACAGCGCTCTGAAGGGGGAGTCATTTAACACTGAGAGCAAAGGGAGCAAAGAATCAGAATATCAAAAATGAAGGTGAAGCAATGAACGTTGTTTTTGATGAATATTTCCAAACCGGGAGCAAAGAATCAGAATATCAAAAATGTTTTTGATGAATATTTCCAAACAATAAAAGGTGACATGGTAATCTAAATGTGTATTATGTTAACAGTTAATACCCCATAAATGTAAAATATTTAAGTTATAAAACATAAAACATCACAATAAATGAAGCACAATATGAAGCAAACTTAGTTCACATTTGAAGGCATTGTACTAGATTTATATAGGCAAAAAAATATAAATAAATAAAGTTAATTTTAATGGTTTGCAGTGGTTTAAATTCCTTAGTATTCCAAAGTATTCACTTTGATGAGTTTATATGCATTTTCCACAAGTCATAGGGAGTTTTTAGTTTTTACCTATTCCTGGTTTGTGGGCAATACAAACGCTTTATGATTAGACGCAGACAGCACACAGCAGTCTGATTTTGACCCTGAGAACCACTTTTATAATATATCTGTACTGGGACAAGAGTCAGACACGTTTGACTTGACATGAAACAATTTTTGTGCAGCCCCTTTAAGTCCTTGGCCCCTCAGCTTTAACACTGATACAGTGAAATAGTTTTTGCAGAGGTGGTTCTTCCTGTGTTTCAGTTGGACTCGTCTGGTTTGGGGTGTCTCACTTTCACATTAGAATGAGTGAAGGCAAAGACAATTATGTAAGCGACCAGACAGGCCCCCAATACAAGGGGTTTGTACACAAGGGAAAGGGACTGAACCAGGACTGAACCAGGACTAAACCAGATCTAAAACAGGACATTTTTTCTGTTTTAGAGAAGAACTCACTCTAAATATGCAAGGTTTTTGTGTTAAACATGTGTGAATGAAACAAAACACAACTCCAGGTCTGTTTGTGATGAGGAAACAACATTATAAAGTAGATCAGGAGAGTCATATGGGCCCTTTAAGTCACAAGTGCCTGTGACTTAACCTGTGACATGAAACACAGGCCCCTTTCAGATGTGCATGGTGCTTTTCTGGCAAAAAATAAATATAACTAATACACGACTAAAGCAAGTCTAAACCAGGACTAAAGCACTGGGGCTAAATGGGACTAAATGTGACCCAAACCTGCAGTGCAACGCCTGTTCCAAAAGGCAGGGCCCTTTAAATCCAACTGGGCTCCACATTTATTATTTCTGTTACAGATGTTTTCAAAGGTGATTAATGGTTTATGGAGATGCAATGACAAGAAAACAGGACAAAGCTGACGTACAATGATTGGAAGAATACTTTAAAAATAATATTGAATACCCAAATTAAAATGTATTATGTAAAGTATCTGGTGCATCAGAGTCTGTTTCAATCAGAGTACTGTTTAGTTCATATTTAGAATAGTTTTACACAGAGTTTTATTATATCAGAGTGAAAATCTTACCATAGAATTACAAACAGATTGATTTTTGTTGCTGTTGTTTGTTATGCATTCATTTATGTTCAATTAGAGAAGGAAAACTGAACACGCACACCAACTGAAAGAGCCGTGTTTTCTAGTTTTCTCACTAATGCCGTGCAGGACAAAGCCAAGACTACATGATGAAGTACCACCAAGTATTCCTTTGATTTAAAAAAAATTTTCAGAATATCATATGATACGACATATGTATTTTTGGTACATGCTAGTATTCACTTACTTCCCCAAATGAAAATATAGGCCTGATGTCGGCTGCTAACCAGGACTTAACCACAACTAGACCGGTTCAAGCCTGTAGTCAACCGGGGCAGAATCTAGATCTACAACAAAACATTTAAACCAGGTCTAATCTGAGACTACAGCAGGACTACAGCAGGACTAAACCAGGACTACATCAGGTCTAAACCAGGACTAAACTAGGACTAAACTAGGACTAAACCAGGACTACGCAAGGTCTAATCTGAGACTACAGCAGGACTACAGCAGGACTAAACCAGGACTACGCAAGGTCTAATCTGAGACTACAGCAGGACTACAGCAGCACTACACCAGGACTACATCAGGACTAAGCCAGGACTACAGCAGGACTACACCAGGACTACATCAGGACTAAACCAGGACTACACCAGGAGTACATCAGGACTGCACCAGGACTACACAAGGTCTAATCTGAGACTACACCAGGACTACATCAGGACTAAACCAGGACTACACAAGGAGTACATCAGGACTGCACCAGGACTACACAAGGTCTAATCTGAGACTACACCAGGACTACAGGGACTACACCCCAGGACTACATCAGGACTAAACCAGGACTACACCAGGACTACATCAGTACTAAACCAGGACTAAACCAGGACTACACCAGGACTAAACCAGGACTAAACCAGGACTAAACCAGGACTAAACCAGGACTACACCAGAACTACAGCAGGACTACACCAGGACTACATCAGGACTAAACCAGGACTACACCAGAACTACAGCAGGACTACACCAGGACTAATCTGAGACAAAACATGTGGTCAAAACAAGACTTAACCTGGATTTCAGGGCTAGACTAGGATCTATATAACACATGTGTGCGTGTGATGCCTGCTCCAGACTGGGGCTGTTAAAATGGGACTTTTCTGCAGCAAGGTGTTTGGTGAGCTGCCCCAGTCTAAACCAAGTAAAGGACTAAACCAGGTCTACACCAAGACTAAACCAGGACTACATCAGGACTAAACCAGGACTACACCAGGACTACACCAGGACTACACCAGGACTACAGCAGGACTAAACCCATTTCTAAACCAGGTCCAAACCAGGACTTTAAGGTCAGTACTTATATAACCCAAGTGTGATGTCTGCCCCGGGGCCTTTACAGTGGGTCTCTCCTGGCAGCGAGGTGCTTGTTGATGTACTCCAGTCAAAACCAAAGCTAATCCAGGACTAAATCAGGACGAAATCAGGTCTAATCCAGGACTAAAGCAAGGAAAAAACATTACTTGCGTGATACCTTCAAAATGTCTCCGCTCTGGCAGTGATGTGCCTGGTGATCTACTCGAGAACTAAACCAGGACTCAACTTGGTGTAAATCAGGACCTTAAGTCAGTGCTCATAAACCATAGGTGCGTGCAGTGTCTGACTAAGGCTTTTAAAATGCCTCTGTTCTGGTAGTAAGGTGCTAAATTTAAACCAGATCTAAACCAGGTCTAAAGCAGGACTTTAAGGTGAGCACTTATATAACCCATAGGTGCGTGCGGGCTCTGCTCTGGGGCCTTTAAAATGGTTGTTCTGGCACTGAGGTGATTCCTGATCACACGTGATTCTGGACCTGTCTCCCTCCTCCTTTCGGCCGCACCAC
>KN498227.1:0-12166 GCA_000787155.1 Scartelaos histophorus | reverse complement strand
CTTTTGAGACTGAGATGGTCACTTGGTCCTAATTAGGAGCTACTTTCCAGATGTTTGATTTTCCACTGATCCTACACGGGAACATTTCACTTGCTTGTTTTTGCTACGTATGAAGAACTGGCTCTTTGAAAGTTATAATTGCAGAAAATGTAGGTCAACTTAAAAGACAGATTTCAATAATTATTTTTCTTGTAGACTAAATGTCGGCTATAAACATAAAAACATACCATGAAAAAGCCTGTGTGGAACAAAACGTGCACTTATAATAACAGCACTGACAGGGAAAAGCTCCATGTGAACCTGCAGGTTATCTCCTATAAGATTTGTATTTTAAGCAATCATACTTAAAGGTGCATGCAGCTTTTTTATGGAGTATCATCTGCTTGTTTCATGGAGATGAGATGTTATTGCTCCACCTGGAATGGAAATAGTATGGCGTATGCATTTACTCGAGCTTCTGCATAGAGCTGACCTGTAATTTGCCCTGGTGGTGTCACTTGCTTTTTTCAATGGAGATTCGTAAGTTTCTCTTAATGAAAAGTCAAAGCAACAATGTCTCCATGAATGCATAAGGCACCTGCAAGATTTAAGCTTCATACATTCCTTTTCTTCAGTAAATATTGTTTTCTGAAATGTCTGAGGAGCTTGGAAAACAATATAAATCTGACCTATTTCACCGGCTTTTTGGACATAACACGATATTCAATTTTATTTATTTTTTTTTCCTGCACCATCTGTTACTTGAGTTATTTCAGGGCATTCTCCTGTGTTCTGTACTCCTTGTCCTCCTCTCCTCCTCTTCATCATCTCCCTCCTCACCTCCCCTGCTCCCTCTTCCTCCTCCTCCTCCTCTTCTTCTCAGGTAGCCCATGTTTTCGCTCTCTCCTTGTACGTTAGCGTGTTGGCGTGTCTGGCTAGCGTGCGTTCCTGTGGGTATGTTTGTGCAGGTGGAGGACATTTTGACACTCCTCTCCCCCTCCCCTCTTCCTCCTCTCTCTCTCTCTTCTCCTCTTCCTCTCTCTCTTCCCCACCGTATTAAAACCAGTGTGTAGTTTGAACAGTCCGGCCCTGCGCTGGCATTTCCTCGGCTTTCTGGAAAAGAGAGGGAAAAAGACCTGGGAGGAGACCACAAGAAACCACAGAATGTTCTCCTGACAGCTCAAGGATACAGGCCTCCACCTTTAGAAGATGTTTGGCACGATTTGAAACGCAGACGGAGCAAAAATAGAACCACTGATGGAGGAATAATAAATGAAATTCAGTTAGTAAACCTATCTATCTTGCAGTTTTTAAAAAGGGGGTACTAAACTTCGATGTGGTATTAATCGATAACACATAACGGTTTTGAAAATGCTAAATTAGCAGAAAACAACGTATTAACTTGTTCTGTGCATTTTTGTTTCGTTTTACTGCACATAGGATCAGGTTTGTTGCATTGTTTTGTATTATGCTTTTGTATATTTATGGAACATTGTTGAAAATGATGTAGGCTTGTTGGATGAAAAACTATCGCCCTCTCTATGTAACTGCTGTTGTCAGACTCATCATATCATTATTAAAATGTTCATATTAAGCCACTCATGATCAACATGATCCTGGTGTTTTTCCTTCATTAAATCAAGAAAATCAAGATATGAACATTAAAATCAAACCAATCTTTCCCTTCAACAGCCATGCTCCTGATTGGCTTTTTGCTTTCACACTTGGATTCCCAAATATGGTCTCAGATTGCAGATTATAGATTATTATAGATTATTAGACTATAACTGCTAGCCCCAACTTCATTTTGGCTTCATATGGTTGTAAATGAATGCTATGATCATCACAGTCTCTCTTCTCTTCTTTCCTGAGGTGTCTTTTGTGATGTGACAGGCTTTTTACACCATATGTGACAGCAAATGTTGGAGAAGACCCTCCAGAGAAAATACTTTGCAGGAATGAAATCATCATCAGCATCCAAAACCCCAGAGTGGAGTGAGGAGGCTACTGTGATGCTGCAGGACACAGAGGAAAGACACTTTTGGCTCTTCCTCTTCTCAAACTGGCCTGACACAGATCTGCTGACCCTGCCTGACCAGTCCAGCTCTTAAACTGTACTGAGACTTTTGATTGAGGCACAAAGGCCCCTGAGAAGTGCAATGTAAATATTGCTGCAGCAAAACCTAAATCTCCATCTCTCTTTTTCTGCAGCAGGACCCTATAAAATGCTGTAAAATGTCTTAAATGCAGTGAAAGTGAGTGTATGTGAGTGTATGTGAGTGAATGTGAGTGTATGTGAGTGAATGTGAGTGTATGTGAGTGTATGTGAGTGAATGTGAGTGTATGTGAGTGTATGTGAGTGTATGTGAGTGTATGTGAGTGTATGTGAGTGTATGTGAGTGTATGTGAGCGTGTGTGAGTGAATGTGAGTGAATAGGTGCTTGTGCTCAGCACACAGCTGATCTGTCTGAGGTGTCATTCTTATATAATGAACCTTCTGACCAGGATGTAGGAACTGGGAAGCACCTTAAATGCACTGTGATTGGCTCAGAAGGACTGGAAGGGGCGGAGCTAGTATTTCACTCTTGCTCTAGCGCTATGGCAGGTCTTAAGTGCACTTAAAGATGCACAGGGTAAATGTTACGGTTAAGGGTGTGACATCTGCTTGTATCCATTTGCTTTGCTTATAATGTTCCTTATATTTAAACATTAAACCTATCTGTCTCCGTGGAGACAAGCATGCCGGCACAGGACAAGTTACAGGTCAGATCTCTGGAGAGTCAAGTCAGCTCATAGAATACACTTTCATAACATAACATTATGGAAAGCAAAAAGTTTTGCAAAATTAGTCTTGCCCTAGTAGTTTGACCTCAAGAGCTGCTAAAGTCCAGTATTTACTTTCTGCACCTAATTATAATGTTTTATTGTCCGATAATCAGGAATCACACTGTTAGCACGGCATTGTGCGGTATTGTACGGTATTATACTGTTAGCCTTATTGTGGTGGCAAAACTCCACTCTGATCTGTGAGAGCTGTGCTTATAAACTCATTGTGGTGAGTAATTAGGATGCTTGGAACTCATAAAGTAGATGAGGAATAACTGCAAACTGTTTAAAATGAACTAACTCTGTTTTTCACGTTTTTAAGACAGTAACAATCAGGAACAGTGCCATTAAAAGCAAATTCCCATTTCCAAATTGCTGCATTTATATTTTAAAGTAGGCCCTGGAGTGTATGAACATGTAAGCCCTTGGACACATTCGCTGCATAGAAGCACTAGACTAGAAGCACCACACTGACACAAACATCGATCATGTTACTGGATCTGAGCACAGAGCTCCAAATAAAAATGCCGGAGATGTTTTTAGAATCAGAAAGTACATTAACATTCCAGGACCAAACAGGGACCAAACCAGGACCAAACCGCAACCAAACCACTTGGGTTGAAGAACGTCCAAAGTCTGGACTAGTCTAATAGTCTGTGAAGTGAAAAACAGCCCCGTTGGCACTCGCGTAATATGCATTTATGTAACTGCTCAAATTAACCTAAAATGTATTTAGAGACAAGATCAGAGTTTAATAAGCGACTTATGAAGATTTTCTTACTGATACTTCGCAGTGACGTCATGCTGGAGGTGTTATGCTTCATATATCTGTGTTGATTGAATTGTGATGCACACATAGCAATACATACACACAAACCTTGGTTAAAAAGATGAGATTGAATTGGTTTTTTTTTTTTTCTTTTAGTTGTTTTTAACCTCTGTGGTAATGATGCAGTTTTTTCATTACTCTGAAACTTTGCTTTAATATTATGAAAAGTTAAATCTGCACCAACTTTTTTATGGAAAGTTCACCAACTACTTGTCTTCACAGAGATGTTACTATGTCTAATACTCCATAATAAAGCTTTAACGTATCCATCTCAGCAGGATACCACACCAAGCCAAGTTTATAGGTCAGATCTATGGAGAAACGATCCTGCAAACAATAAGAATGCATGTTTATTTTTTAGGTATTTTTAATAAATACAAATTTATATGTATATGTGAGAAAAATAAAAGTGACGCTGCTGAATCCTATGGATATCACTGATTAAGAAAATAAAATTGGAGAATGAAGTAAAGACAGAGCAGTGGACATGTACGGGTGGTGATGAAAACTGACAAAATTAAATAAAAAATTACTCAAACTAAGGACGCTGCAATCCAACTTTTACTTTACCGGTATCAACACTTTGGCTTTACATATGTGCTGATACTCAATATTAACCGATAATAGCACTTATTTCCTTAAAACACAGTAACAGTTATGTAACTGTTGTTTATCCTTTAAAGCACTGCTGAACAGCTTTGTATGACTAAAAGTTCAAATATTATGAGACGTTCCAGGCTAAACTCAAAAGGCTCAAACCAGTATATCGACTTAACCGATATCATGGAAGTGATACCTGATCCTGCAAAATATTCATTATTGGCACCAATATTTGATACTAATATGTGTAGTGGTGCATCTCTAACTCAAACATGCACGACTCACTCCAAACTTCAGGTGAGTAAATAAGAAGAGAAACAACTGCAATAATTACTCTGAAAAGTCAATGTTGCGTTATAGTTCTGCTTTAAGTCAAATAAGCCCATATTTTCATGTCGTTTTTGTAGTGCAGTCCCAGATATTTGAAAGAAAACAGGCTGTGCGCGTTCCCGGCTGCTCGTGGCACAAAGGAGCATTTGTGAGGGAACATTCCAGCCTCATGGAGCAGGCCCAGTGTTGACCTAAGCTACTTTAGAATGTTTGTGCAATGGCTTCCGACCGCTGATTAAAAATACCGTTTGATGCAGAGGACGGTGCAGAGGGCAGTTCGGACTGGTCTGTGCAAAAGGAACACTCATTAAGAAGAAGAGGGGGGCCCTGTAAAAACATGAGGTGAAATACAGGGCTGCTACAAACCATTATATTGCTAATTGGTTACCTAATCTGTCTTTTATTAGAGGCCCGGTGCCTGAATTGTTCTCCTTGTATTTGAGTAAAGGCCGTCGTCTTTCTCCAGACAGGTATATTGTATAAGCAGTTCTTGAGGTCAAAATAAGTCAGCTGTGTCTAATTATAAAGCGTTTCATTGTCCGAGGGAGGAAGCGTTAGCATGCTAGTTGTAGTTGGCTTTACCATCAAAACTCCTCTGTGGTCTCTGGTCTCTGACAGGTGTGAAAAGCTCCTATAAACTTGGCTTATAAAGGTTAAGTGAGGAACCATTTTGGCCCATTGTAAACGTCTTTAAAATAAACTGTGGACCATAAAATTCAGGTAGTGCCTTAACTTTGGACTATTTTATAACAGTATTTGCTCTCAAAGTTGCATTTTGCTTGATTCATGCATATCAGTGCAAACCTGTATTGTCCTGCATTTGAGGCCTGAGTGCTCAAAAAATTCATGTTTTCACTTACGATCTAGCTCCACCCACTGCTCTGCATTTACGATTATTCCCAATAGGTGCTGACATCGTCGTAAACGTCGTCATAACTAAGCACCATTAAGCTGTTGGCCCTGATCTGTACCGGTGGAAGTGGCACATATAAACTTCACATACTCGACTGATCAAACTGGTTTGATTTCGAGGAAGCTGAAATGGAAAAAAAACATTTTGAACATTTGAAGTGAATGTTGAGCAGCTGAAGTTGTCTAAATGTCCTTGAGGTTTTTTTGGTGTAAATTGCAGTGGCTCTGCACATGTGAGGAGGGAGTGTGAAAGAGGCTCTGTGCTGTCGGGGAAGAAGAGTGACCCAAAAGTCCAGAAATCAGGTTTATAGAGAAAACCAAGAGATATTACAATCTGAATGAATTCATTTATTTCAAACATGCAAAATATGAAACAGAAGTGAAGACATTGTAAGAGCAGTTACAACCATAGGCGGGATATATAAATGGACATAACCTGCTAGCCGGCATGTTCCAAAGTGAGCACAGGTGCACTTCTGGCTTCATCGACTTTAAATTCACTCTCTATTGAAAAGTGTTGTTTCTCTCTTTGTAATTGCTGCTGTCAGAATTGTTGTTTTGGCTTTAAAACGTTCCTATTAACCCGCTCTGCATGATCCTGTTCCATCTTCTGATGCCATGAAGTGGTATTTGTTAGGTTAAATGTCAGCAGAGACTGGAGACTGGGCATCATGTCATTATGATTCTAGGGAAGGTGTGTGGAGTTTAAAAACACAGTGGAGCACAACACATGACATCACAAGGTGGAGCAGAGTGTTTTCTGTTTAAGAGAAGAGCTCAGCAGTCGGATTTGTGAATGAATATGTGTGAATGAAACAAAACACAACTCCAGGAATGTTTTTTTATGAGGAAACAAGATTAGAACCGAAATCAGAAAATAACATAATGAGTCCTTTAAAGGTTTATTATGTAACTTTTTCTTTTCTGGCAGGAGATTTATTGTGACATACTTGCTTGCCTGGAGATCTTATTTAAGTCAAGTTTGAACCAAAAGTGTGTAATTGTCATCTCGATGCAAACAAGGAAGTGGCAGATCAGAAAAGTTACGATTTGTATCTTATAATAATATATTCTATACTGTACTTGATTAAATATCTGATGATTAAGATGAATAAATCCGTGTTTTTTTCTGATATACCTTGCTCTCTATATCCTGTTCACATTGAAAACATCTCCTCCCTCCCATCCTCTGTACAGTGAGCAAACATGAGGTACACACTAGTCACAGGTCAAACAGCTGTGCAGTGGAAACGCCGCTGTCTGGAACGTGAGGCCGAATCATGACGAAGATAGCACCAGAGTGTGAGGCCCGAGTGTGTTTGCCCAAGTCTGAGTCCTTGTATGTGTCCCTCAGCACCCGTGACCTATGACCCCAAACACACCCCGCCCACGGTGTCCAGAAGGGTTAATGCTAGAAGATCAGATCAGAAGGGCTGGTCTGCTGTGAATGGTCATTTAAAGTTTAGAAACAGATATATTTCTTCAGTTAGGATATGGGCTATGGTTAAAGCAGATCTACCAATAGTGTGATGTGTCGCTGGAGAAACAACATGCAGAGTTTGTTGTGATGACCAGTGTTGGGCATGTTATTTTGGGGAAAAAAAAGTAGTTATAGTTACTTCTCCCAAAAAGTAATTGTGTTAATAACCAAGCTACTCATCTATAAAAGTGACTAGCTGCCAAGGAAAGTAAAAATGGTTTCGCTGTTTATTTTTATTATTTTTTATTTATATCTTTATTAAGTTTTGATACTTTTAAAAGAACATGGTTTATTTTTAACGCTGTTATTCCCATCACTGGTGACGACAGGTCAGCTCCCTCAGACACGGAAGTCAACGGACTTGCTTCTTTTATTAAGGTATTTTAGATCAGTTTTTACATGAATATGTGCAATGATCCATGTGTGTCATAGATCAATTACAACTATGTATCAAACAATACGTCCTCTTTAAGGTTAGGGTTAGGGAAATGTTTTGGGTTAATTAACATATTAGAAGTAACTTTCAAAAACACATAACCTTATCTCAACTTACACCAAGAAATGAAACATACAACATCAGATTTTTTATTTGTATCAAGACTGAATAAGAAAATAAAATTGGGGAACAAAGTAAGTACAGAGCAGTGGCTGTGTGCAGGTGGCACTGAAAATGGGCGTTGATCTGCAATATGGCATCTTAAAAATAAGTCATTAAAGATTGCTCAACACAGTTAGTGAGGGGAAACAACTTTAACACAGTTAAAAGCACTAAAAAGTTGATGTGGCATAACACATTGGCTTTTAAACCCTCTGCGGTCTTTCCTCTGCAGAATCCTGAGTTAGCATTACTGACAGTGGATAGGCCAGTGCTGGTGTAATGTACCTAAGTTTAGCTTCTTATTTCTGTCTGGATGTGATGAAAAATGGAAGTTTAAACCACAGCTCTGTTTTCAGGAGTCTGGGTGGGCTCTTTTCCACTGTCGAAAATAAACTCCTATCTCTCTCCATTGGACCTATTATTCTTCATCTACTGTAACAGCCCTTTCCTACCACACGGCACAAAAAGGAAAACCCAGCACCAAGGGCCTGTGCATGATTATTTCCCATGTATCTGAGCAAAATGTGTCCTGCTCTAGTACAGATACTATTGTATAAGCAGCTCTTATACAAGATGCCACATTCAAGAGGTCAAAATAAGTTTGCTGTGTGCTCTCTGCTTAAATAGATGCAGACAGTACGTAGAGGAATGACTTTGAACCACTGCAAACCATTTAATAAACTACTTCTGTTTTACACATTTTTAAGATGTAAAAAACAGTGCATTTAAAATTAAAGTTGGTTTAATTATGTGCATTACCCCAATTGTGTTACTTATTTCAATGAAAGGACCTATATTATGTTAAATGGACTCTTACGAGCTTTTAGCCATGTTAGAATATTGTTACCTCATCAAAAACATGGCCAGAGTTGTGTTTTATTTCATTCACACATTTGAGTAATCCTTTAATCCTACATGTCTTGCATGTCATGTCATGTAGTGATAGTTTAAGTTAACAGAGATACTTTTAACTTTTGTTTAGGAGAGACGGGCCATTCCATTGAAATTGTCCAAGTGATTCTAGTCAAAGTGTACAGAGTTTAGTAAGAGTTTAAAAAAACATAGTTGAGCACTTCCTATTTTATCACATGACATCACAAGGTGGAACAGAGTGATTTTCGTGTGAAAGAAACCTTGTTGTTTTGCGTTCTAACTTTTAACCTTTTTTCCAACAATTTTGAGAACCATAAACTTCACCTAACGCAGTGATTTAAAGAGGAATTGTGGCTGTTACCGTAATAAACAATAGGTGTGTACAAAGGCCTTTAACACACTGTGTACTCTGCAAATGTCATCCCAGCGTGTCCTGCAGGGGGCAGTTTGCTTAGCGTTGTGTAACTACGGGAAAATGTGAGAGGAAACCATAGCAACACATGATGCACCAGACGTCATCAACAAATACATTATGGGAAAAAGAAAAGAAAGACAGTTATTATACTTCACATTTAAATTAGAATACCACATCTCAGGTTTGTAATGTAGTGCCTGCAGCTTTGCCTTTATGCAGCAAGAACCACCAGAAAATAATAATTCAAGACACTGAATCCAAGTCATTTCATCTCATTTATTTTAAGTGTTGACAAAGGTTCGTAAGCAGTGGCAGGGCGTCTCCTCGTCGGCCATCTTGGTGCTGGAGGATGTGGCTGAGGTGAGGCCACACACATAAGTGCAGCTCTATGTTATTGTTACACAGTGGAAGGTATTTCATGCAGTCCAAAAACATTAGATTTCACCCCTGGAGCCGGCTGCTTGTCACGCGTTGGCTGCAGCCCCACTTCCTGCTTTTGCACACGGAGCTCTTGGATAAACCAGGATAAACATGCCACAAGTTTATGCTAACTTCCTCTCCAAGAGCTGCATAATTGGAAGTAATTAGGAGGCTAAACGTCGGGATTTTCCGATGTTGTCTGGCATAGCTTTTCTGCACGTATTGTTCATTACTTTTGACATGCATTTATGGGGAAATCAAAGAATTTGTTTTGGAAGCTGGTATTTGGAACATTTCTAACTAAAGCTGCTTGATTATGGAGGGAAACAAATCCACTGTTTTTATGTAATCTTCATGGAAACTCGCAGGTGACGCCATCAGGCCCAATGATCAACCTATGTTTATTAGCCGCGCAAACAAGTGAATTAATGCAAGAAAGATATGTTTATGCCATGCTGGAGAACATTCCAGGCAAAGCAAGAACATCTCTGTGGAGACAAGCAAGTGGTGCCTCCACGCCAAGTTGCAGGTCTGAGCTATGGAGAGGCGAGTCCATTTCCTAAGATTGCTTGTTTTTCTGTTTGATTTTAGGTATGCAAATTGAAATAATGCAAGGGAGATAAGTATGCCTTATGCTGTGGAACATTCCTGGCAATGCAATGACATCTCCATGGAGACAAGCATGTGACGCTATCAGACCACATTGCAGGTCAGATCTGTGTAGAGACGAGCCCATTTATGCAGTAAGAATCCATGTTTTTCAAGGTATGATTTTAGCTACACAAATAACTACACTAATGCATAGATATGCTTAGATATGCATAGATAATGCAGTACTGTGGAACATTCCAGGCAAAGCAAAGACATCCCTGTGGAAACAAGCAACTTATGCCATCAGGCCAAGTTACACCTCAGATATGTGTAGAGGCACACCTGTAAGAATGCATGTTTTTTAGTGTATGCTTTTAGAAATACAAACAACAGAAGGCAAGGCAGACACATTGAATAACATACGGACCCCCCAACCAGAAAAGTTACACAGTGCACCTTTAAGATATCAGCAAACCTTCCTTTAAAATGTTTTGGTTAGGTTTTTTTTTACTGCCTGTTTATACGTTTTTAATACATTTCTACCTTTGGCCCATTTCATTTACCTCACAGTGGGGTTCAATCTAATATCAACACATTAGTGAGAAGAGGCTACCCAGCATGCAATGTTTTCACCTTCACTATGTAAGGCACCATTGAGCATGTTAAAAGCCGCTCCACGTGACTTATTCCCAGCAGAGCAGAGTATGCATATTAAGTTGCTTACTCTATACATTTTTACGGTACGTTTATTTGCAACTGTAAAAATCAAATAAGCTAGCTGTGTTTGCATTTCGGCGCATTAGATGTAAACAGGTGTGCTAGCTTTCATATTTTAAACTTTGAAAATGCTATGACTTCCTCTCGAGAAAAACATCAATATTTACCAGAAAAGAACACCCCAAAGCCGCGAGCTGCATCTGAGCAGTGGTGCCAGAGAGCATCTTGTGTATCCTCCTGCTCCTCATCTTTATTCATTATATTTTTTCATATAAATTCTCCTTCAGACTTACCGCAAAAGGACATGTTTTGACAGTAAACTCCTAGCATACTAGAACAAGCTGGATTCCAAGGTAAAGTTGACATTCCTCGGTACTGGTACCAGGACAGAAGAATGCTGTGCACTAAAGGAGCTCTCAGGAGGCTACACTAACAGCTAATACACCAACTATTCATGCTGCAATAAGAATAATAATCATTTAGACCTAAAATGGCATTATTCATTCACTTAATGACTGAATGCTTAGTGCTCTCATCTTACAGCAGGAAGGTTCTGGGTTCAATTCCTCTGGGCTCTTGTGGAGTTTCCATGTTCTCTCTGTGTCTGGGTTTCTTCTGGTACTCCCATCTACCCAAAACGTACACAATAGTTCAAATCCTCTAGATAAGGTGATGGATTTGGAGATGGTCCCTGTGTTCTTTACAGGTTTAACCCAGAGATACTGAAGAGTAGCTCCAATGCACATGGTACATTTGTGTGTTCATTGTTCAAAAATACCTTGAAAAACATGCATTCTTACGATGACTCTTCTCCACAGACTTGGCTTGTAACTTGGCCTGGTGGCATCACTTGCTTGTCTCCAAGGAGATAGACAAGTTTAATGTGTAAAATTGTAATAAAAAAAACGTATTACACTTTATTAAAGGCCCCATAGCACACTATTTTCTATTGATGTTAAATGCTGTTTCCATCCAAAGCAAACCATGAGTTGTGTTTCATTCACACATGTTTAACACACAAACTCTGCATATTTAGGCTGAGTTCCTCTCTCTGGTCCATCTTGTGATGGGTAACTGACATGACGTTTGACACAATTTCTTCAGTCAAAAAGGTTCAAATTACATAATAATTCCCCACATACCTGTAGTACCTCTGACCTCCATGGAACCAGAAATCACAAATTTTGCATGTTTTTTGTATTTAAAGTGTTCAAATGTCATGTGACGCGTCCGCCCTTAACTGATGATTTTTAAACTTTTTTAAAATGACTCTACATCTAATTCAATTTATTTTCTTTCTTTTTTGTCATATTTTCTGAAGTGTTTTGTAGTTCCATATGAATTTTCAGCTTTCCTGAATAGATATTTACCCTATAATATTCAAACAAATATTGTTGTGTCAGTTTTTCCCAAATATCATGTTTTCAAATATCAATATCATGTTCATATTACTCAGAACTTAGATTAACATCCCAACTGTGTTAAAAAATAAATACAAAAAAATAAATAATAGCCAATTCATGTAAATAAAAAACACTAAAAATGCTTGATATAAATGTCAAATATACTTTTATGAAGACCTGACATTGTAAATAT